>REGO01000098.1:2900754-2957936 GCA_010120015.1 Rhombomys opimus
ACTTGGAAAGGGGCACAGTGGTGATGAGGGAGGGAGGGAGGGACTGGGAGGGAATGAGGGTTCGGGGCACGGCTGGGATACAGAATTAATAAAATGTAACTGATAAAAATAAAAAAAAAGATTTGACCTTTTCTTTCTTTCTCTATAAATTTTCTTTTCTAGTTGTTTTTACTTTTATAATCACGTGTTCTCAACCTATGCCTACTTGGGCTGGCTTCTGGTTTCTTCTACTAAATTAAGAAGACCTTACATCTGTACTTTTAGCATTTCCATGGTTCCTGTCCCACAAACTCTTCTTAAGGCATTTTCATTGTGAGGGCGCTACAGCTGGGGTACAAAGTGAATAAATTGTAATTGATAAAAAAATTAAAACAAAACAAAAGAAAAAAAAAACAGTTACTACTGAATTAAGTCACCTTTGAGTAAAAGCACATTTAATCGATAAAGTAAAGAGTAAATAAAAAAAGAAAGAGTTGCCAGTTGTGTGTTAGTGGCTACCAAACCTTTCTCTACAGCTCATGTCTCTCTGCACTTGCAGACATATATTTTCAGTTGTTCATTGTATGTCTTCACTGAGATACCACCAGATACAATGTATAGGACTCGTATTCTATAATTAATTTAGTGTTTCCATAACACAAATATGCAGTTTTAAAAAATTTTGTTTCTATATTAATGTGTTTCCATCCTCAACATTCCTGAGCATTATTTGTACTCTTGTCTATTTCTTCATTTTTTATAGAAATTAGCTACACAAATTTCATATCCTCCTTTACATATATGCAAATACATTATATATCACATACAGCCACATTATCTTGGTATTTAACATGTGTTCTGTTTATGTGTATGTTTATGAATGCACATATTCCTTATGAAGTGCATATGATTCAATTTAAGTTAATGTTCCTCTCTGGATAATTCTTACATCATTTCTTATTTGGAAATGTACAGTATTAACCCGGAAGTCATACTGGATGCCCAGTAATCTGAACCATCTTTTTAAAATTAGAACATAATCATCAGAAATTCTGCTTGCAATCACTATATCATCTATTTAAAATTTTCGTCTACTAAGCAAGTACGCCATGTAGGAAACAGAAGTCTTTGCAAATTTCCAGGCAAGTAAATAATGGCTGGTATAAGTTATCATGTTTGAGGTGTTGCAGAATGTATATATTAATAGATGATCCTAAGAAAAAAGCAAACACAGTCTTTTCAAGACTCAGGTGAAAAGAAGACGCTTGAAAGGAAACTTATCACAGCTGGTTCTACAAAAGTTTACCTATGAAGATATCTAATAAGTCCTACATAATCAAGACACTCAAAACCACACCAATGTGGTTTTTGTACTCTTAAATAAATTATCACATGATCTCTGCAATCTAGTCTTTCATATTACTTTCCATATGAAAAACTATAAAGAATTAGACCTGTAATGCTGCTTCTTCTCTAGTATAAGAAAATTTGTTTGAAGTATTTTCAGTTCTTTTTATTCAGCCTATCCTGCTCACTATCCAAGGAAAGTAGTTAAAATACCATTGACAGACTGATAACACTTATTTTCTCAACAATGATCTTTTATGGGTGATAAAAATGCTACTTCCCTTGTAAAGAGAAAGGGCAGCTGCCTATGAAAGGACAGCGATCTCCCCAGGTGTGATCAAAGGAAAGTGCATTGTGTAACAAATCTGTGGAGGAAGGAGTTATTTCAGGACTGCTGGGTGACGTCAAATGTGGTCTTTTGAAGGTTAGCAATTTCGTGATTTATGTTATTTGATATTTCTGGGAGTGCTGAAATATCTGAATTGTATGTAAGTTTAATCTGAATTTTTTTTATGTAAATCACACTCCTGGTAAAGTAAAATTAATAGTTTAAGGCCGCATTTATTGATTTCCTTCTTTGAAAGGTGCAGAATTGACTAACAGGCAGAGGCTCAACTAAAAATCTAACAAAATTGGCTAATGCAGTCTAACAAAATCTAACAAAAGGTATAGCAATATTTAAGGGGCACAACAGAGTGTAGAAATAAAATTCAGATTTCTTAACATGGTAAGCAGACATGATCACAATGTAGGAACTACCCACCTTTCTTGGTTTGTCTCCCTCATTCTCAGCAAAGCATGTAGCACAGTACGTTAAACATCCACAGTACCTAGATGGTCTCAAAATCGTCTGTACATGAGTGTGTTGTATCAGTCTCTTAATTGTACAGTTTTCTGATGATAGATATATTTATTCATGAATATATAAAACACATAGCTTATTTTTATGGTATTTAGTCTCTCTCTCTCTCTCTCTCTCTCTCTCTCTCTCTCTCTCTCTCTCTCTCTGTGTGTGTGTGTATCCATGATGATATGAATCTATGTAGATCAGAGGACAGCAAGTAGTTGGTTCTCTCTTTTCATCCTGCAGGCCTCGCATTGTCAAATATCTTTACCTGTTGAGCCATCTCACAGCTTCCAAGAAAGGTATCACTTGTTCATGAACACTTTAGTGACTATCAAGGCTATATGCAGTTTTTAAAATATTATTTACATAGACGTTGCCATACAATTCTCCTATGAGCACTCACTGACAGGCATTCCATGTGTCACAGGGTTTAAAGACAAAACTCTAGAAATGAGTTTCAAGCTCCTCCCTAACTTGAACCACACTTATGTTGTTATTCTAATATATGAGGCCCTTTCTGGGTCTTTTTAAAATTTTTTATATTAATTACAGTTTATTCACTTTGTATCCCAGCTGTAGCCCCCTCCTTCATTCCCTCCCAATCCCACCCTTCCTCCCTCAATTCTTCCCATGCCTCTTTCCAAGTACTCAGGTAGGGGAGGTCCTCCTCCCCTTCCATCTGATCCTAGCCCATCAGGTCTCATCAGGACTGGCTGCATTGTCTTCCTCTGTGGCCTGGCAAGTTCTTAATTCTCCTTTATCTTAAATTTTATTGATCTCCCCAGGGCTCTGTTTAAAATTCAACAAGAACTAAGTTAATAGACTCATTCAATTCCTAATCTGTCTACAAATCACTAAACTTTTTTTTTTACAGTTACAGTATTGTTCACTTATAATTACTGGCTTTACATTTCTTTATTTCAACTTTGTATGCATTTATGTGTGCATATAATATAAGGTTGCACATGTATGTATGGATCTGCTTTTCCATGCTTGTGGGTGTGGAAGGCAGAGACTGACAATGAAGTGCCTTTCTAAAAATATTCTCTGTCATATGTTTTGAAACATATTCTCTCACTGAATCTGGAGATAACATTTTTACCTACTATGCCCCACCTGTCGCTGACCCCCAGTGCTTGGGTTAGTGCCAGAGGACAGACATGTACAGCCATGCCAGCATAGGTGCAGGAAAACATCCCAACCACTCGTAGCCTTTCCAGGGTTTCAAAACCAGCAGAGTAGAGCTCGGAAGAGACGCGAAGCCAGACTGCAAATAAGCTCATAGACCATGCTAGGCTCAGACTTTTGTCTAGTCAAAGTACAGAGATGTCATCAGTCAATCCCATTAACATTTTTCTTAACTTTTCATGTTTTGAGAGTTCTCAACACATTAGAATGAATAGCATACATGTTCTGGGTTTACAAAATGCTCCAATTAGATGTTTTAGTAGAATTCTAAAGAGGGTTAGTAACTAATCCCAGGTAGGTTTAAAAAACAGAAGATGAACTTAAATACAGCATAATTATTGTTATAAATGTAGAACCATTTCCACAATACTTTAGTATGACCAGTTTAGGTTTTTATTTTTTTATTTTATTATTATTATTATTATTATTTTGGCGTCACCACAGACTTAAGGATATACAGTAAAAATCCATAAATGTTCACCCTGCATGGTAATGGTTTTACTCTTCTTTTTATCAACGATAACTGTGTGGTACTCCATAGGTCATTTCTACTTACAGATACGCTTTTTTATTATATTTAGCAGATGAAATATAGACATCCCTGCTGCATAACGTTATCTTGAAATTTAAATCAGAAATGACTTAGCATAATTTTAAAAGTACAAACATATACTTAGTCCTTATTTTTATTTTTAATTTTTTTATTTTTATTTTTTAATATTAGTTACAGTTTATTAACTTTGTATCCCGCTCCCTCATTCCCTCCCATTCCCACCCTCCTTCCCTCATCTCCTCCCTACCCTTTTCCAAGTCCACTGATAGGGGAGGACCTCCTCTCCTTTCATCTGACCCTAGCTTATCAGGTATCTTCAGGATTGGCTGCAATGCCCTCCTCTGTGGCCTAGCAAGGCTTCTATTCCCTCGGTGGTGGTGGTGGGGGTGTCAAAGAGCCAGCCATTGAGTTCATGTCAGAAATAGTCCCTGTTCCCCTTACTAAGGTACCCACTTGTATAATGAGCTACCATGGGCTATATCCAAACAGAGGTTCTAGGTTATATCTATAAACACTTTATATAAAATTAACATAATTATAAGAAATTTGTTCTCTTTCATGTATAAGGCTACATACCTTCATGTATAAGTGATATAGATATAATTCCTTTCCAAAAATAAGTAATCTTTAGGTTTTCAGCACTGGGCTAGGTCAAGTCAAAGCTTGGGCCCTGGAAGTCGTGGAAGGTAAGGTTCTCTCACTCATCTTAACAGGTCAATTAAATAAAAGCAGAGAAAGTTTTACTTAGTGTGGCTATACTGTGAACAGGAACAGACCAAAAGAGGTCCAGTTACCCCAAGGTTCAGCTTTGGGTGCATGATGTGAAGCTCTGATTTAAGCGGAGGCATGAAACATGTGTAACTGAGAAGCCTTGGTCCTAGTGTGGTCCTCCCCGCCATTGTCGCATGGTTGAATGGGCTCTGCTCTTTCCTGAAAGATGGTTCGGCAATTTGTCAGAAATGAGTGAGACCTGTTTTCTCTGAGGCTGTCTTCCTATATGGATAGTATTATTTCAGTCTTTTCTTTCATTAGGATGAAAACAATTCTGAAGAAATTCTACTTCTTTGGAGTCTTTAATTTCAGTTATTTGACAACCAGAATGAGGAAGTTTAGAATATAATTTCTACCATGAAGTTTACATTTTGTCTTGAATGAGATTATGTTTTTCTTGCTAAGGTTTGTTTGCGAGGGTTAAAAATGACTCAAATAAAGATGTGAAAATGTATTGTGGTTAAGATGAATGACATCATATGAAGTTCATTTGGGAGGTATAGGAAACCTGATCATCATAAAATGTGAATTTTCACTATGTTATCACAAGTCTCTTCCTGTATATATGTGGATCAATTTCTGAAATCAGAAGAGGAAGGAGCAAATTGCTGAACTTTCACTTGTGTGAGCTTGCCAATCAGCCAAACAGCATTTGTCCATATTAAACAAACAGAAGAGACAGACAATTAAACAGAATGTACTAACAGCTGGTATGTATTTTTACTGTTGATTGCTCCATTGGCCTGAGGTCAATGTGGGAGTTAGACTTGGGGTAGAGAAGCTACCTTTGAATTGTGCACTTCACTACAGTAAAGTGGTGGAAAGCAAAGATCTTTGGGGAAGTACGTCTCCTCCCAGTTGCTGTGCTTCCATGTGTGTCCAGGCACCTCATCTGGCTTGTGTTTTTGGAAACCTAAGGGGAAAAGAGTAGAGTAGAACTGTGGAAAGATCTGGGAATACTAGGTGCAGAGGGAAGAAATGATAAAATTAAGCTGTTGTGCAAAAACTGGGATTAAATTTAATGAATCCTCAGGGCATGATTAGGTTGGGTAAGTTGTAACCTCAGTTTCATTGAATTCTATGAAGTCTAATTTGTTTAGTTATTTCTTCTCTTAGCCAGTAATCACTGAGCAGGGAGTTGTTCAGTTTCCATGAGTATGTAGGCTTTTTTTTGCTTCTGATGTTGTTTAGATGATGATGATCATGATGATTTGATAAAGAAAATGGGCTAATTCAATATTCATATCTTGGTTGAGGTTTGCTTTGTGTCTGTCTATATGATCAATTTTTATAGAAGGTTCCATGTGGTGCTGAGAAAAATGTATATTCTTTTGTGTTTGAGTGAAAAGTTCTGTAGAAATCTATTAAGTCCTTTTGATTCATGACCTCTAATAGCTTCATTATTTCTCTACTTAGCATCTGTATTTATAATCTGTCCATTGGTGATAGTGGGGTGTTGAAGTCTCCCACTTTTAAGGTGTTGGTATTAATGTGTGATTTATGATTTAATAATGTTTATTTTATGAATGCAGGTGCTCATTTATTTGGGGCATAGATGTTCATGATTGTGATGTCCTCTTGGTGGATTTTTTTCTTTACTGAGAATGTAGTGTACTCTCTTTCTCTTTTGATTAATTTTTGTTGAAAGTCTATTTTTTAGATATTAGGATGGTTACTCCATCTTGCTTCTTGGGTCCATTTGCTTGGAAAACCTTTTTCCAACCCTTTACTCTGAAGTAGTGTCTATCTTTGTTGCTGAGGTGTGTTTCTTGAATGCTGCAGAATTATGCATTTTGTTTCCACAACCATTCTGTTAGCCTGTGTCTTTTTATTAGAGCATTGAGAATACTGATGTTGGTAGATATTAGTGACCAATGATTGTTAGTTCCTTTTATTGTGGAGTTGATGGTAGTAGTGTGTTTGTTTCCTTTTGGTTTTGCTGTTGTGAAGTTATCTATATCTGGTGTGTAGTTGACTTTATTTTCCTGTGTTTCAGCTGCATTAGAATAGCCATTGTTTTGGAGGGTTTCTGGTGGAGCCATGATGTCCTGGGTTTTGTTGATTGTGTTCTTATACTTGCCTTTAGCCATTTGGTTGTATGTAAGCTTTGGTTGTTTGTTTCTGGAACCTACACCAAAGACTGGCTCTGCCAGTAGTAGTAGTCAGGATGACAAGAGAGGTCCAGGGAAAGAGGATTGGGTGCTGGATTCCCAGATGCAGCCATGCTGGAGTGTTGGTTTAGAAAGACTGAGCAAGGCCACAGGTACCTTGAAGGGCAGGGTCTTGGGCACAGGTGCTATGAAGGGCAAGAATGTATGCACTGATGCCTATTAGGGAAGGATTTGGGGGGCAGGCAAGGGTGCCTTGAAGACTGGTTGCAGCTGCTGGGGGTTGGTGCATCCATCTCAGGTAGCAGCCATGTGGAAACCAGTGCCTCAGAAGGTTGCTGAGCTGCAGCTTACAGGCCTACTGGACACTGTGTTTCTGAGACTCAGATTCATCTGGGCTCTGCACTGTTCTATCTGTCTGATTCTATTTTCCAGCTGTTCTCCACAGAGAGACAAGTAGAACTGTGCTTTGACGGTTGGAATGTTGTCCCAGAAATCCAGACATTGCCCTAGTTGAGGAAGGAGGGATCTAATGTCTGTCTGCTGATGCTGAGGGACCCTGTGATAGGGGGCCTACATTCCCTTCAGTATGCAAAAAGGACATGGGACTCACAGTTCCTGCCTCTTGGATAAAGAAGATAGTCATGGGGGCCTGGCTCTGATGGTCCGAAACTCCTGGGTTGTCTCCTCCAGTTTGGGAACCACCAAAGTTGGCATTTTTGGTCTAGCTGCCTGTTTACTCACTGGTTTCCCAGTCTCTGATCTTCTCCCCTTAGATTCTGTAAACACTGGATGCCTTCATTTTGAAATCTCCCCTTTTTCATTTTTCTATTGTTTTGTTTCGTCCAAATTCAATGCGATTGTTGTATCTTAATATATTTTTATTGCTTTGATTTGTTATCTCTTCAAAAAATGTTCTTTTCAAATGGGAAACAGAAAGGGAATGGATTTATTTGTTGGACTCTTAAAGGAGTAGAGGGAGAGGACACTATATTTAAATTTTGTTTAATGAGAAAAGAATCTATGTTTAATTAAGGGGAATAAAGAAAAATAAAATGCAGTGGCTTGTGGATATAGTATGTGAGTGAGTTTTATGTTTTTTCAGTGGATGCAATGGAAGGTCTTGTTGAACAAAACAGTACAAATTTCAGCAAGTGTTTGAAGTTAAAATTTATTTTGACTCCCATTTCTTTTTGAATGGAAGGCTGAAATTCACGTAAATAGCAGTTAATTATTAAATTTTTCCAAAAGGGTGTTATGTTGGTATTCCTGATAACATTATATCAAATGTCAGCTGTCATTGGGAAGAAGCAATAATGGCACGGGATTTCAAAGGCTGTGTTTTTACAGACGAAACCTGCTTTTGCTACTAATATAACCTGCCACTAGATTATGAACCAAGAAATGGGACCTGTTACACTATGTATGATGTAATATGTATGTATTTATGTTTATTACTATAATAACAATACATATTATAATACAATTATATGTATGTATATTACGTATATAATTTTGTATGGCATAATACCACACCTGGACTCAAAGAAATGTCACTTAACAGTATTAAGGATTTGAATGCCCATAGCTGTTTGTACAGTGAGGTGACAGAGGAGGAGGAAAAATGCAAAGAGTACAGGGATGGACCTCGGAAGCCTATTATGTGACATTTTCCTGCTGGTTCTTATGTTTAATAAGCATAACTAGTTATATTTTATCATTGGATATAATTTAAAGCTTCATAAGTATGTTTATATTTTAAACCATTTATTAACAGAGTTCAGCTGGAACTGCTGTAAAACAGTCTAGATGTGTTCACTTAAGGAATTTCAGTAGATTGCCATATATATTCACTCATATAGACATATAATATAGGATAAACCTACCAAAATCTGTACACCTAAAGAAACTAATTAAGAGGGAGGACTCTTACTAAAATGCTCAATTCTTATCCAGAAAGGCAAAGAGGATGGACATCAGAAGAAGGAGAAAAGAGGGAACAAGTCAGGAGCCTGACACAGAGGACCTCTGAAAAGCTCTGCCCTGCAGACTATCAATGCAGATGCTGAGACTTATGGGCAACCTTTGGGCAGAGTGCAGGGAATTTTAGGAAAGAAGTGGGAAACAGTAAGATATGGAGAGGACAGGAAATCCACAAGGAGAGCAACAGAACCAAAAAATCTGAGCACAGGGGTCTTTCCTGAGACTGATATTCCAACCAAGGACATAACCTAAGACACCTGCATGGAGATAACCTAAGACCCCTGCACAGATGTAGCCCATGGCAGTTCAGTATCCAAGTGGGTTCTATTGTAATAGGAACAGGGACTGTCTCTGACATGAACTGATTGGCCTGCTCTTTAATTACCTCCCCCTGAGGGGGAAGCAGCATTACCAGGCCATAGAAGAAGACATTGCATCCACTCCTGAGGAGAACTAATTGACTAGGATCAGAAAGAAGGAAAAGAAGTCCTTCCCTATCAGTGGACTTGGGGAGGGGCATGCATGCAGAGGGTGGTGGAAGGGAGGGATTGGGACAGGAGGAGGGAGGGAACCACTGGGGGGATACAAAGTGAATAAAGTGTAATTAATAAAGAAAAAAAGATTCAAGAATAGTGTGTTAATATTTGGTTAGTTGCTCCATAAAAATTACATATTTATGAAAATCCAATTCAGAAAAAGCTATCCTCTGGTGAATATTTCCACTAAATTTTCAAGTGAGTAAATTTGTGTGCTCTGAACACAGGAAAAACTTTGCAAGTGCTTTTCTGAATGGAGATTCTTTGATACATAATAAAGAAATGTATGTATATTGTAAGGATTTAATAGGATTCATTCTGTCATTCAACCAATACCTACTAAATGTGTAATATATCATAGAATTATTTACTGAGAAACAAGAAATTCACTGGCTACTCTATTTATTATTGGGAAAAAATAATTGCTTAAAACATTTAAGGAAAGCACTTAACAAAGGATGATTAATGATGATCAATATTAGTGTCATTACTATCTCTCAAACTAATTTAATAGACCACGCTGCCATAAAATAAAAGAAAAAACTTGTCAATTTTGTTACATTTATATGCTTGTGTATATATATACACATGCAGTCATATGTATCCAAGATTTCTAATATCACAAACATACCAGTCATTCTACAATTTCCATTACAGTTCTCTATTTTAAGATATAAAATCCAATATATCTTCTCTTAACACAGAGGCTTAGGATTCAAACTAATTTAATAAAAATTTTAAATGAAGTTGGAATAGTGAGTGACTCATAGGTCACAAGTGGGTGGCAGGTGACAGAGGGGAAGGCCTTGAGGCAGAAAAGAGACTCTCAGTACTAGCTATTCAGTCAGAATAGAATGAGGTATTACTTCCTCTGTTTTTTTTTTAACCTATGGTTAATGCATAAGTCACATTTCCCCACACTTCTCTACATGAAAGTAATATTTACAGGATTTGTAAAAAGAAACTCATCAAGTGTCTTCCCTAAAAACCATCAAAACTGAAGATTAAATATAGGGTTTTTTTTAAAATATCATGTTTATGTGGATAGATTTAGTATCTTTCCCTCTATTCCTTTCTTTCCCATAACAGAGATAAAACAGCTTTCTATAAGCAGTATCATGTCTATAATTTAGCTGTCTAGTCTGGATTCTATGTTAAATCATAGTCATTTATGCAAATATTCACTTTTTTTGCTGATCACCCTAAGTAATTTACATTTTTGTTGTTTGTTTGTTTGTTTTTCAAAGACAGCCCTATGCTTCAATTGTTAGAGGACCCACATGAAGAACAAGTTGCACATCTTCTATATATGTTGAAGGGGCCTAGGTCCAGCCCATACAAGCTCTTCGGTTGATGTTCCAGTCTCTGTGAACTCCGATGGGTCAAGGTTTGTTTACTCTGTAGGTTTTCTTACAGTGTCATCGAACCCTCAGGCTCCCTCAATCTTTCCTCCCACTCTTCCACAAGACTCCCTGAGCTCTGCCTATCGTTTGGCCCTGGGTCAGCTGCTGGATGAAGCCTCTCAGAAGACAGTTACACTAGGCTCCTGTCTGCAAGCTTAGCAGAGTATCATTAATAGTGTCAGGGATTGGTTCTCTCCCATGGGATGTGTCTCAAGTTTGGCTAGTCATTGTTTGACCATTCCCTCAATCTCTGTTCTGTCTTCATCCCTACACTTTCTTGTAGGCAAGACAAATTTGAGTCAAAGGTTTTACGGGTGAGTTGGTAGGACCTCCTTCCACTGGAAGTCCTGGCTACAGGAGGTGGCCTTTTTAGGCTCCATATCTTTCAATGCTAGGAGTCTCACCTAGGATCACTCCCACTGTATAGGTTTAAATAGATTTTCTTTTGCTCTGTTTACTCTAAATTACTGAGGGTGGAGGGTCATGGCACCTTAGTAATTTATTGTAAACAGAGCAAACAAGAAATATATTTAACCTTATATTATATTAAGTCATTGATTTTGCTTTGCTTTAACAAGACATGTTCACAGATGTATTAATACCTAAAAAGACCATGATTTCAATGAGGAATCATGACCTTTTTTCATACCTCTGGGTTAACTTCTGTAGATTGAAAAGACATAAATTACAGACTTAACCACATGTTTAAGACTAACAATGTACTTAAACGTTTCGGAGTCTAAGCATTAATAATAGTATGAGCAGAGCAAGTCTTGTTTTATCTAAACACATTGAACAGCAGCCTTATTTAGTACTGAAGTGGAAAAGTCAGAAACTAATGGTGGAAGAGTGGGAGTCTAAAGAGATGATGGGTGGTTAAGAGAGTGTGGTGATCTTGTACATGACTGGGATTAAGTTATCAGGACCCGTGACAGGCTGCTCAAAGTCGCTTTGAACTCCAGATCCAGCTTCAAGGAACCCAACATGCTCTTGTAGCATCCATGTGCACCCATCACCCATGCTAATCTCTCTCTCTCTCTCTCTCATCTTCTCTCTGTCTTCCTCTCTGTCTCTCCCTTTCTCTCATACACAAATACACAAATATATAAATAAAACTCATGGAAAAAATAATTTACAGTATGAAATTTAAAGTATGAACTTTATAAAATTTAAGCTGCTATAAGTATGGAATAATTGTATCATTCTAATAAGGACAAAGACTGAAAGTCAATTAGTTTTATTTCTTTTAGTAATTATGACATTACTGTTACACACATAGCCTTTAAAACAAAATCTATACAAGCTAAACGTTACTAAGTTCATCGTGTCAATTTGTCTATGCAAACATTAGGAATATGAGGGTTAGAAAGATGGCTCCCTGATTACGAGCATTTACTGCTCTTACAGAGGATCCATGTGGTTCTGAACACACATGTCAGACTGCTTTCAACCGCCTATAACTCCAATTTAAGGGGGTCCAATGACGTATGGCCTCTGCAATCACCTGCGTGCACATAGCACGTACACATAAATCTTTGCATGTCCACACACATTCACCTACTTTTTAAATATCTAAAAAAGGACTTTAAAATGAAATAAAAGCCTGTCTATGTAAGTGTGAGTATATTTAACATAATTCTATCACAAGGACTAATGTTTATAGTTAGTAACATTAAGAAAATCCTGTATGTTAATTAAATTAAATACCTAGGATGAGTGAATGTTACAATATAAATCACTGAGCTTACTAGATTTTATAGGCATATCAGAGATGAACAGTTTGTTCTTCAATATTCAGTGAGCAGTGCTATAGAAGAAAAGCAGGGCTAAGCTCTGAATATATCTCATGGAACTTAATTAAAACGTTCTCTTCTATCATCCTGGTAAAACTTGCTAGTAAACAGAAACTTAACACTTAGCAAACAAAAAAAAAAGCAGGAGAAAAAAATAAAACCACACACTTTTGAGAAATTTACATAACTGATATGAAAACAAAAATCTACCTAAAACAGAGGTTAAATATCAGTGCTGAAAGAGAAATTACTAGCTACATGCGGAGAGTAGAGCCACTGGAATAAAAATGTCAACAGAAGTATGAGCCTCATTCTGTAAACAAGTCAGTCATGACAGTGACAGGTTAAAATGTTTGTAGCATTTAATACTTGAGATATGGCAAAGATTCAGTGATAGTCAAATGGTAGAACAGACATGAAAATCAGTGGAGCAGTTTCTGGGATCAGGTGTTGAGAACGGAAAGTCTTTAGTGATCAATGGATGATAAAAAGAGAAAACTAATTTCAGATATTAAAAATAATAATAAAATCCAACAGTGACATATTGGATGCTATGGATACCACAGTGAAAGAGGTTCTGTAATTTTCCTTCAGAGAAAGAGAGGTACAGAAATATGAGAAAATGACATCACATAGCTACATTTAAAACAGAAAAACATTTTAAGGAAGAAAAGTCTTGATTTATTAGAAATGCACTGAATTTACTGTCATCCCTACTACTCAGCTTAACACAAGGAATGCAGCTAATCAGTTTCAGTGTGAATTTCTGAGTGGAGAATAAGCACATAAGAATGCATGCAGGAAATGAAGGATGAGATGCCACTGGAGACTTTCATAGGTCATGATCAGAACTGAGGATGTAGGCATGCTTTAAAGAACATCAAGGGCCGAGTATGAAATTAGATAATCCTCCAAGCTAAAGACAGAAATAAAGGTTGTTCTTAAAGATGAACAGAAATATGTCCAGCGAATGCCCAATATGAAAAACGTCAAGGTACCCTAAAATAACAAGTTGAGTTAAACTTGGTGGCTGTAGGGACCAATAATCTTTTGTAGTCTTTTCAAAGTGTCTTCAGGAGTGCATAAAAATAGAAGAAAGAGAAACTGTTACATAGTTAAAATGGTGCTTTGTAGTAATACAGACAATTCTACAAGGTTTTGGTATAACTAGAAATGTTGAAAAGTAGTAGAATAAGTGGTAGGGCTAGATGTCTTAATGACACATATATTCGAGTAAGCTTGGAAGTAAATTCCATAATAAAGAAAATTAATTGGACATAAAGGCTGAACAAATTATGCTGACAACCTTCCAAGAGCTCATAGCCCAAGAGGCCCTTCTCTGAAGACTTGAAATTAAACATGACCTGATATGGAGTTGAAGATAATACTTAGGTAATGTGAGAGGAGTTAAGGCAAGATTCAGTTTGCAGTAACAATGAATGATATATTTCTTCAGAATAAATAATGTAAAAATAGAAAGTAGTTACTTTTTTTTAAGAGAAAAGAATAACCAGAATAAGGTGGTGATATTTGAGGTCTAAATGAAAAGGCCGATATGATCACTGGTAGTTGATTATGCAACCCCATACAATGAGTCTGAAACTTTTTTCACTTCTGTATTCCTACTCTCATTTGTTTCCTATTACGTGACAGCAAAAGCAGAATAAGTAAGGAGTGAGGAAATAGATGTATAGGCAATGAGGAGCATCTTTGAAGATTAAAGTAAAATGGAGTGATTTAAAGTTGGATCACATACATAAATAAAGCAAAGTACAGCACAGCAATTTGTTTCATAATGAAGAGCGTTAGAATGAAGTGCTTTCAAGATGAATGACAGGAATAACTCTTCCTGAGAATCCCACACTCATATCTTCCATGTGGATTGTTACTTCTGAAAGTTAAATCTCTTTTATACTCTCACTTTTGCACTAGGTGTTTTTTTGTTACATGGCTTAAGCTGTATTAAAACATTTTTGTCTTTTTAAAGAAAGTTTATACCATAATTACAACATGTATACCTTCACTTTCTTCCCTCCAAAATCTCCCATATACCCCTCCCCACTCTTCAAATTCATGGCCTCTTTTATCAGTAATTACTGCATGCACATACACACTCAAGCACTCTTTCTCCACCCCACTCTCTTAAATGTTGATTGCACACACATATATTCCTATAGATTACCTGCTCAGTCAGTACAATGTTACTTGGTTTTTTTTTTACCTTTTCTTTTTTAGTTTTTTTAATTAATGTTTTATTTTTTTTATATTAGTTACAGTTTATTTACTTTGTATCCCAGCTGTAGCCCCTTCCCTCATTCCCTTCCAATCCTACCCTTCCTCCCTCCCTCCCTTATCTCCTCCCTGCCCTGCTCTAAGTCCACTGACAGGGGAGGTCCTTGCAAGTATGTTTTCAGATGCTGACCATATGACACTGGACAAACAATTGGTGTGGCTTCCCTGAGGAAGATCACCTCTCCTGTTCTCAGGTGCTTAGTTGTCTATATTTCTCTTTGAGGGTTGAGGCCTCGTGAGCTTTTCTCCATTCATTTTGGCTTGCTTACTGTTGTCATTTTGTTCCTCAGATCAGGTGGTCTTGTCAGCGAAACTTCTCAACTTTGTTTCATGCTAATTTGTCATGACCTATAATATTTTTTAGTGTTGAAGCCAAGCATGTAGGCTCCAGATGGACAGAAATATCTTCTTAGACGATGATACACAGCAGCACTGGGCTGTGGCTTCTGCTATAGGTGCCCCTGCCATCTTGGTTAGTGGACTATACAGGGAGACTCAGAAGCACTACTTGTGAGTTGCCCTCCCTGTGGCTTAGCTGCTCCATTCTTTTGCTTTCACTATTTAACCGATAGCGACTGATTCCTCTTCCTCTTCTGTCTCACTTTCTGTTTTGTTTTACCTTTTGTTTTCTGATTAGACACCCACTTACTTTTTAAAGGAATATCACTGGTCTAAAGATTAAATACTTTTAGATGTCCCTTTCCTGTGTCTAGTGGAAGGATCATGGCTGAGTTGGAAGACATCAACATAAGGGACTATGTTGCCTGAAAGAAAGCTCTTCAGAACTTGGAGGTGAATCCACTTTGGGGTGATAATCACCAATGTGAATGTCATTAACCAAGCAATCTGCTCTAGAACTTATCAGGAATTGCTTGATGCATGACAATCTCAGATCCTTCTCTTGTTCATAAAACTGACATATTAGCTCTCCTAACCTTTCTATTTCATGGAAGGTGAAGCTTGAGGCATTCTGTTACTGTTTTGTACAATTTTTTCCACAGCCTCCAACTTACACCTGCTCAGATGGATTCCTATTTTCATCTATTAATTCTCACTGAATGATATTTGTCTTTAAAAACCAGGAAACACAATACGATATGTGTACTCAGAGCTCTCCATCTTCACCTGTTGACCTTTCTGCCTTCCTTTAAAAGTCATATATTTTCTCTTATTTCCACTAGAGATATATGCATTTGGAAGTAGAGGCATTAGATTAACAATTAATTAGTGGCTTTGTGATATGATGAAAGTAAGCATATAAGAGCCAAATTAATATGAACATGGTAGGTAGTACATTCCCCAAAACCTAGCTTTTGGGAGTTGTGTACAGAAGATTTGTGAGTTGAAAGCCCACCCTGATTCTACAAAATGATTTTGGGAGTCAGCCCAGGTTACATAAAACTGTCTCAAAAATAGATATTGTACTCATTTAAATCTAATAAATAATAAATATGAACGAACGCTACAAAATCTTTTGGTCCATATTTATGTATGGCAACATGGTTCTATATGTAGCCTACCTGTTTGTATATCATTATAAGATATCATGAGCTTTTTTATTTAAATAGGAAGAGAATTGAACTAATGTGAAACAGTTACACAAAATTCAGCAGTCTTGATCATGGCATGGTCTATTCCTCTCAGTTCTGCCATGTAACAGGAGGGGACCTACTGTGGAGAAATTACTCTTCAGAATGAAGCCATGCATTCATGGATAACTACTCCCCCCATGGCTGTTCCTTTTTCTGTGAGACTGCTGTCCAGGAATTCAAGGTGACTACATGTTCAGGATAATGACTTCTCTTTGTGTCAGCCTTCCTTCAGCCTTGGAAGAAGATAAGTCAGAGAGATCCTCCCCTCTCTCCCCACAGTAGCATGCCTATGCAGAAGCAAACAGGAGTGTGTTCAAAGGAGAGGAGGCAGACATAAAAGGAAGGTTAATATGCCAGCCATTCATCCTGGCTTGAGTTAACTTGTGAACCTAAGTGAGTCAGTTCTCTCTTTCTTTTTTTTTTTTTTTTCTTTGAAGTACTGGGGATTGAACCTAGGACCTTGAACATTTTTTTAAATTTTTTATTTAACTTTTATTAATTAAACCTTATTCATTTTGTATCCCCCCCTAAGGCCCTCCCTCCTCCCCTCCTGGCCCCACCCTCCCCCCTTTCTGCATGCATGCCCCTCCTCAAGTCCACTGATAGGGGAGGTCCTCCTCTCCTTCTTTCTGATCTTAGTCTATCAGTTCTCATCAGAAGTGGCTGCATTGTCAGGGTTCTAGGTTATCTCCATGAATAGTCCTTGGTTGGAGTACGAGTCTCTGGGAAGTTCCCTGTGTACAAATTTTCTTGTTCTGTTGCTCTCCTTGTGGAGTTCTTGTCCTCTCCAGCTCTTACTATTTCCCACTTCTTACATAAAATTCCTTAACAAAAGTTATTTTTTTGTTGAGAGCCAGACCAACCCAGCGCTTTCTCAGAGGTCCTGGATATGATAGAACAAAAGGAATCTAGTTCTGTGTCCTTGCCCAGGAGCAGACTTGGCCAGGCCTGGTGTAAGGGCCTGGAATGAGTTAAGGTTTTGGTTCTTGGGAACTTGGCTTTTGCCCCTAAAGAGACTGATGTTATCGGTCATAGGGCCACTGAGTATGCCTTTGAGTTATCCTGTGTTTCCCTTGTGTAACATTTCTTGGCTAGCTTCCTGATGACCTTTCTCGTATTGTATGATGATTTTTTTGCTGAGTCTGTCCTATTTTTTCTCCAGCAAATAATATATAAGGTGTTGTACTTCTCAGTAAGTTTGCTTGTACAAAACCTTCCAACCCAGCATTTGTCTTTTTTATCTTCTCATCCCCTGGACTGCTTCTTCTTATCACTAAAGAGCCTGTTTTTCCAGGTTGATTTTTTGTGCCTGTTATAAAAGAACTTAAATATAATATAAAACTACTTAATTTAAATTTATAGGTAAGTTAAAAATAAAGGGTTTTGAAAACCATTGGTAAGTTGGTCTGTGTTTATAACTGGTAGCTATTTAAGACAAAGTAGCCTTTCTGTGTCTCAAAGACACACAAAGATAGCCTCCTGTGTTTTCACTGAAATATATAAAGAAATTCTGTTTTGTTGAAAAATATAAATATTATAAAGGGGCTATAAGAATCATTATCAAGTGGAGAAAATGATATAAAACTTTAGTAATAGAAATATATTTTTAATAAAGATGGTATTTTTAATGATTTATTTTTATTTCTAAGTGTGTGTGTGTGTGTGTGTGTGTGTGTGTGTGTACATGAGTGTAGTTAACCATGGAGGCAAAAAAAACGGCATTAGGTACTTTGCATCTGGAATTATAGGTGACTGAGGTTTACCAAACTTAGTTAAGAACTAGAAAATAAAATCAAGTCTTTTATAAGGTTAATAGATATTCTCATCCACTGAACCTGTTTTTTCACCTTCTAATAAAAAAAGTTAAAAATATTTTGTTCCATAAGACAATTTTGTATAAAAGGTAAAGTGCTGTTTTAAAATGTAAATAGAGAAAATGGGGAAAATCCAGAAAGTTCAAGAATTCCATGAAGATAAAATGTATAGCTCCTAAGGACATATTGATATAACCATAGATGAGAGCATTGCTGATCTCTCAACAGAGAAGCTGCATCTTCCAATAGATGCTAATTAACACAGAGACCACAACTGTATAATAGTCAGAGAGTGAAAGACTTTAAATCAATCAGCCCTAAAGGTGATATCTGTATCATACCTCTCCCCTCAAAGTTCAGGGATCTAATCAAAAGGGGAGGTGGAAAGATTGCCAGTCAGATGCAGGGACTAGGAGTGATGCACAAATGAAACCACAGACTATGACAGCAAATACAAGACCTTCACAAGCTCCAACCAAATCCTGGAATGAAGAAGAATGAAGATGAACGGGCTGGCACAAAGTCCCACCACCAACCAAGAGGCTGTTTGTAAAAGTTGGTAGGAGAACTCACTTTTCTTCAAATGGAAGGACACTGCAGCCGACCAGCCATGCCTCAGGGAAGGTGGGAATTGTTGGCCAACACAAAAGAGATTACACAGTTGTTTATTTTGTTGTGTGTTCTGTACTTTTTCTTTGTAATTTGTTTTGACTTTAAGAAAAATATTACCTGAGATAAGTAGGAAAGGTGGTCATCAGGAGTTGAAAAGGAGGTGGGGAGGGGGGAGAAATGACCAAAATATATGTTAAGAAATTTCTTTTAAAAAGTAAAAGGTGAAAAATTAATAAATATCAGAGAAACAGAAAAGAGGGAAAGTGTTATGCTTAACCCCTAGGTTAGGTTAGACTTTACTAAATATGTGTGTGGCTTGTTAATATCTTTAGGAGAAAGCTACAAAAACAGACAATGGAATCTTTAACATTCCTCAATTAACATTTAAATTCATCTTTTGGAGTTTCAACAATAAGGATAAAAGAGAGGCTGTCCACAAAGGCTATGCAGAACCAGCCCTTGCCCTGGAGAAGGGCATATTTCCCTAAGCAAATGAACACAGACCCCACAACCTCTCCCAGAAAGAAAGGAGCTTCTGAGAGACAAGGCTTGTAGTTGTACAAATTCTGAAACTGAGAAAGTGCCTGCAGTAAGGTTCTAAGAAGCTGAGACTTTGCTCCCTCTGCAACGGGAGAAACGACCACAAGGGGCAGTATCCCACCCTTCAACCAAAGGAAAGAAAGACCTTCCCCCCAATGTTTACTGCAATTAAAGAGCAAAGCTGCTTAGGGTTCCCAATGAAGATTCCTCTCAAGAAGATACCATCCACGAGCTTTGGGAACCTTAACGTATCAGACAAAAATGTTGATTTCATTTTCTGAATTGGAATTTTGTTCTATGATTAAACCAGAGCTCTTATTTAAGTAATTTTGTATAATAACTGTCTTACTTGTCCATGGTTATGACAAAATACCCTGACAAAAACAACTTAAAGGAATTTGGCTCATAGTTCGAGGTAAAGTTTATCCTGGCAGGACATCCAGCCGGCAGGACCTTGAAGTACCTAGATACATTAGTTACACAGATCCCAGGGAATAGGGCCACCCACAATGAATGAGTATTCTTACCTCAATTAATCTAGTCAAAACAATCCTCCATAGGTATTTCTCTAATATGATATAGGTATTATCTCTCATAGGTATTTTCAGAGACTTCTTTCCTGAGAAATTCTAGATCTCTAGAATTCCTGATTAGGAAACTTGCAAGGGCAAATGATAAGGTATGGCATAGTTCTCACTTAGAGGACTCACTCAGAGGTTGGGGCATATTCTGAGATTACAGTCTGCTTCCCTGGCTCAGCTCTGTAGCATATGGATGGCCAAGAAGTTTACAAGCTTTAGTAGCAACAGCAATGGTGGGTGACTCAAGTACAGACTGAGTCTGATATCTCTGTTACAGAATAAAATGTGAATTCCATCTTACACAGGAGCAAGAAGGGGGTGCTTCACCCAACAGGGCTATGGACTCTTCAAGTGACTGACTGAGTCAAAGGAAACATGAGTCTGTTGCCCCAAGCAGATCAATAAAAAATTATTAAAGGACTTGGTGACTCATGTCATATAGGATGACAGACATTATCTATTCTAGACACCTGTGCCTTTGGGGAGAAAGAACTAAAGTAGACAGTTCCACAAGTGGTAAAAACCTATCTCCTGTTTCTATAACTGAGAAAGTAGAACCAAACCATTGCCTTCACTGAACCTAATAGAAAGGAGAAACACTCCTCAGGAAAAGATAGAGATTAACATCACACATATGCCCAGCTTTCAAAGATATAAATTTGGTTTTCCCTGACACCATCTCAGTGTGGATAGAGGGATAGTCTACTCTGACTAACAAAACCTAAAAGGGATTTTCTGTAATTAAACTTGTCCCTTTGGGTACACACTGCCTCAAAATAACCTGAGGTTAAGCCCATGAGTACCTATAAACTTTTAAAAGATTTAAGAATCTCTTCAAACAAGAGGAAAGACATCATTTTATGTACAAAGATGAATCTTATTTATAAGTCTATCATGAATTATAAATTTACTCAGTGCTTTAAAGTGTTTTGGGTTTTTTTTGTCATTGTTGGTTTTTTTTTATGTTCTGTTAGTATAATCATGTATATTCAGTGAAGACAATAGCATACTATTTCCTTTTTAACCTATCTCACCAATGGATAATTTCTTGGAATTATTCTTTCAGTGCTTTGGTGCTTTGCCATATTCTTAGTATACAGCCATTAGTATGTGTCTTTTTCACTGTCTCCTTTCTAAACTCAAATGTTAAAATAATGAGGACAGCCATCCTACAAAACTGAATGGCCTTGAGAAAATGACAGGAGCACAAAGGGGAACCAGGGCCACTGTTAAAGTAGAGTGCTGTTATGTATAACAACTGAGGCAATTTGTCCTTCATTCTCCAAAATTTGCATGCCCAAATTAAATCTCAGTCAGATTCTGCTTTGATTTTTGATGACTTGCTAGGAGCATGGTTCTCAGATTACACACACACACACACACACACACACACACACACAAGCACACACCCACTGCCCTTCTATCTTTGGGTCATGACCTCTGAGTTTGACCTTGTGCCTTCTCTGGTGACAAACCTGTGCTTTTGCCATTGAGAAACTCTTAACAAAGATTACTGTGTTTATAGTCAAAGCAAGCAACAAACAAACAAACAAAATGCTCTTCCTCAAAATGCTTTAAACACTGTAATATTAAAATTTACCAATTCATATACGCAACTGTGGTGGTTTGAATGAAAATGGCCCTGATAGGCACAAATATTTTAATGCTTAGTCCCCAGCTAATCAGCTCTTCAGGAGGGATTAGAATGTGGCATTGCAAGAGGAGGTTCTCACTAGGAGTAAGATTTAGGATTTCAAAAGCTCATGCTAATAGACCCAGTGTCTCTTTCTTCATGCTTGCTGAGCACAGATCAGATATGAATGAGTTCTCAGTTATTTCTCCAGAACCATACCAGCTTGCTTACCACCACCCTTCCTTCCATAATGGTAATGAACTAACTGCAGAAACTATAGACAAAGCCTCAATTAAATGCTTTATTTTATAAGACTTGCCTTGGTAATGGTTTCTCTTCACGGCAATATTACAGTAACTACAAGTCACTATTGTTAATTATACACTAAGTGTGACTTTTTCTCGTGAAGCCTACATATATGTCTTGAAGGTGCATTTTTTTTCCTTTCAGGCTGTCATTCTGTCTTCTGTCTCTCTCTTTTTCTCTTTCTTGATGCCCATGATTAAACCCATGTTAATGTTTTTCTTAATGAACCTCAATTGCTATATAAAAATAACAAATATGAGAGATACAATTATGATAAAGATCTCAATGGTATATTCCAGAAGTGAGACGGTTTCAAGCCTGCTTAATAAATTCTGCCTCTTCTTATTATGGTGCACCTTCGTCCTTACTAACTCACTCCAGGGATCAAAATGGAAGTTGATTGGCCATGCTAAAATTCTACATGGGGACTTGCTACTCTAGTTTGGCTTCTTCTCCAGGTGCTCCTGGGGAAAGACCCTAGCCAGAATCCTTAATGCCAAGATCAAGAATAGAACAAGCTCTCTTATGAACACTGAATGGCAGTACACATGTAAAATCTTTTCCATTCGCTTAAATCCCAAACTACAAACAAACTGTACTCTGTGGGAGGCAGAAATGAACTCTAAAAGGAAAGCAAATGATACAGCTTTTGTAGACATGTTTGGCTACAAAAATAAACAAATACATAATAATTTCAAGGGAAAATATGTTTTGTAGATATATGAGTCTCTCATGTTAATTCATGATTAAGAAAGTAAAGAAGCAAGATAGTATAAACTGAGCCAAGAACCTGAAAATCCACTAGTGCAAATATATTCCTTTTCCTTTCTCAAAATTATCTTCTAATTTTGTTTTTTGCTGTATGTCTCCTTCAAAGCTCTCTTTAGATATCTCATTTTCTTGTTTTCTATAAGCAGAGAACCAACTCCAGTTAGCTAATTTACTTTCTCTCTATCTGAATTCCCTACAGCTTAGAATCTGGGTGATTTTCCTCTAGGGAGATAGATGCAAGCTTCTTAAAGAAGGGTTTGTGTGATGAGAACACTTAGCATTTCTCATAGCAAAGCCTTTCAAAAAGAAATCAGACTTCAGGATACATGCTTATACCAGCACCTGGAAAATCTGAGGCAGGCAGATAGCCATTAACTCAATCAAGGCCAGCCTAGCTGACTCAATGAGTCTAAAGCCAACCAAGCCAGCCTCAACTACAAGTCACAAAAAACAAGGGAAAAGAAAGGCACATCACAAGGAATGTAGAATGGAGACAGTGCTCAAATTGAGTGTTTTAGGTAAGATGTTTTCTTTAAATTTTTAATTATTAATAGCACATATTGATTATACATAATAGTAGGTTTTATGCTGACAGTTTCACGCATGTATTTTGACGGTATTCACTCCGCAGTATACTCTGGTGCTCTTCCCACTCCAGCTGACAAGCTGATCCTTACTGTTTTCCAGTCCAGTCCCCAGTCCTTCTTCTACTTTTTTTAGTTAGTTAGTTAGTTAGTTAGTTGGTTAGTTGGCTAGTTAGGTAATTAGTTAGCTAGTTTTTTGTTTTGTTTTGTTTTGTTTTGTTTTGTTTTGTTTTTGGTGGTCCATGAAATTTCATTTGGGTTGCTCAGAAAAGAAAGAAAGAAAGAAAGAAAGAAAGAAAGAAAGAAAGAAAGAAAGAAAGAAAGAAAGAAAGAAAGAAAGAAAGAAGAAACAAACAAACACACTTTCCTAAAGAATAAAATCAAATATCTTTACATCAATTGCTGTTAGCCCTAGGGCAGAAGAGGCATTTAAGAATGCTAAAACATACAAACTTAATGGATTCCCTTTATTGAGAGTCCACAATGTAATTTTGAGGATTGTAGTTTTATATTCTCCAGTCAGCTATTATTATACATTATTTGGAAACTGAAATCAAGTATTTTAGGTGTTTAGGTGATGCCAGTTGAAGTAACTAATATGAAGTACCAGTTATGCATACAGAAGAGAGTCACAGAACAAGGCAGCAAATGCTAGTCAGTATTCTACTTACACTGGGGTTTTAGTATCTCCCAAACGGACAGTCTGTGTTTGTATTTCTGTCTGAAATGTCTGTATTTCCTTTTTCCTTTCTTCTTTCCTTCCTTTCTTTCTTTCATATATATATTCACTTTACATCCCTATCATAGCCCCTCCCTTCTCTCCTACCTGAACCATCTCTCCTCCCTCTTCCCTCTCATCCCCCTCCTCTACTAGCCAAAAAGGAGGAGTCCCCTCTCCCACCAAACCACCTCAGCACATCAAGTCTACCTATGAAAACCAGATTTATCAGGCCTGTTCACAAAAAGGTATGACTTGTTCCATAAAACTCAGTTTTACTTTAAAACAAAATAAAACAAAACAAAAAATGCTACCAACCTCCCCCTCTTTCTCAACTTTGATCTAAGCAAGAAGGTTGTTTTAAATTGGATCCTCACACTTGAGTCAGATTTTTATAGAAACACAGCAAGACAGGAAACTTGTTCTGTGTGAATCATATCTTCTGCAACTGTGTTAACCTGTAAATATGGTGAAAAATGATTGAGTGCATCCTACTGAAACAACACGTCAAATCCCTTTCATAACTGACTTCAGAGAAATTTATTTTACCTTTAAATGTCTTTGCTTTGTGTCGAATACTGCTCCAAGCAAGGAGCCCCTCAGCTGTGGAAAGAAATATTTTTTATAAAATGAACATTTGAAATATGGCTGAATTTTAAATAAGTTTATAACCCTATGCTACAACTGTAGTGTGTCCTCCAAATGTATATACTGAAGTCATAACTTTTAATGAGACTAAATTGGAGCTAGAACTTTTTGGGGAAAGCATGGTTAAATGAGATTATAAGGAGCAATGGGATCCTGACCCTAGGATCAATGGCTTTATTAAACAGGAAAGATCAAATTCTTCCCATATATTCACTCTAAGGAAAATATACAACTACTTTAGCAAATCAGGACAAGAGTCCCTGCCAGAGTTTATTCATGTTGCATCCTAATTTCAGACCTAAATCCCCAGATGTGAGGAAACTTTTTAGAAAAGCAGACATCTTTATAGACTTTCCCTATGGCAACCTAAAATAGCCATTGCACCATAAAAATTTCAGTTGCTCCAACAATCACAAAATCTCAGTGTTTGGAACCCAGAAAGAAATCTTTTAACATAAACAAAATTATAAACTTACAAGTTCTGTGGTAGCTTCTAAAGACTGTAGAGATACTCCACTTGGCTATTCCATGGAAAGTTACTGCATTTTTTTGTAACTGCAGCATGTTAAGACCTAGCTGCAAAGATAATTACATCTTCATCTGACACTTTGTGGAAGTAATTTTGACTTATGAGAAAATTCAATAGCTCTTAACTTATGATAACAAAATTAATCATAAATTGATTTTATTATGGAATGATTAAGCATGGGGGTGAAGTCATCGTTACATTACTAATTTATACACTACAAAGATACAATTTATGTTTGTGATTTTTTAATTTACAAGTTCCAATCCCACTAAAGCCTACTGCTAATGTGGGTCTCTGGTTTAGCACTGCAGTAGCCTCCTTTTACATAATGCCATCTAACTAAATTCAGAAGGGGATTTCAAAATATAAATAGAGATGGCAATTTTAGAAATTTCATTAGTAATCCCTCCCACACCACTGATTAAGTTTGGTTTTGGATCATTGATTCTCAAAAATATTCACTAATAATTCCCTGAGCTAAAATGATTATTTAATACATCCCTATACCTTTTATATTTCAAGACACAGATCAGTCTATTTTTGCCATGCTTTTAAATAAGGAGAAGTTATACAAGTATCTTGGCTCTATAGCAGCTTTGAAATGAATGGGATTTTTTTCAATATAATAGTGTTTCACTGATGTCATGCAGGAGGCTTATAGCAGTACATGTGTAATAGGAAACATGAAAATATGGAAAATATATCAGTTGTGACTTTATAGACATATACTTATTTGGTATTTCTCTAAGCTAGAAGCATGTTAGGTAAATAATATTTCTTTTTCTTTTTTCATGATCTGTCTATGTATTTGACACTAGGGAGCTAACTCAGGGCCACTTCTTTTGTATTTAAAACACATAATCTATCACTGAGCTAAAGCTACAGATCCTTCAATTTATTTTTAATTCTTATTAATTGAAAAGAAATTTGCTGGGGTTAGAATATTGAAAATAATTACCCAAAGAGTATATTTAAAATACTAGAGGTTATATTATTTATACTGCAATGCTCTTCAAAAGATAAAAAGACAAAGAATATAATTTCTTTTTCCTTTTCTATATTCAAAAAAACAATTGTGGGAACCTATAAGCGTTAGGATTTTGATGTTTTCTTTTTGGCTCAGAGTTGAGAAGTCAATGATAACGGTAGATTTGGTTTCTGTGATTACAGAGCTCTTACACTTCTGGGAGAAAAAGGCTAATAAAGCAATAAAATACATCGATGTAATATTATAGATATGATGGAAGTTTTGGACAAAAGAAGATATGTGTTTCTCTAGGAATTCTCTTAGGTAAGCAGATAAAAACAGTGGAATTCTCCAGAGCTACTAAGATCTGGGAGACAGGCCTTCTTAGAGCTGGAGAAGCAAGAGTAGCTTGGGAAAGAAGGAATATAGCAGTTTATCCTAAAAGTAATAGAAAACAAAACAAAATAAAACAAAACAAAAAACCCTAGAATGTATTTTAAAAGCAATTCAAATTGAGGATTGAGCACTTTTCTAGTCTAGCCAGTAGAAGTGAAAGATGTCTGTAATGCTAACAAGGGAAGCCTACAGCCATGAAGACAACAAGTTAGGGCTAGCATAGGCTAAATAGCTACAAAGCAAAACACTACCTAAAAAAGAATTCTTGAAAACATCACCAGCCTAAATAATAAATCAGAGGAAAAACATATGAGTGCCGAATAGGCTTATGTTCAGGGAGTCTGAGAAATGTGGCTACATAGACTAAGATATGAATAAAGAAGATGGGGAAAACAAAAAATCAGCAATACTTGGTAGTGCATTGTGTGAAAACCAAAAGAGTACAGTATACCTGTGTAAGAGATTATAATTTCAATACTAAAGCAGATGAATTTTTATAAAGCACTCAGATTATGATGTGGCTTATCTTGTTATTCAAATTTACACTCCTGGGAAGAGGAAACCTGGACTTCGGGATCGCCTTCTAGATTCTGACCTGTGCCAATGCTGTGAGGCATTTTCTTAATTACTAATTGATGTAGGAGGGCTCATCCTTCTGTGGGCACTATTATGCATAGACAGTTGGACCCAGGCCTTGTAAGAAAGCAAGCTGAGCAAGCCAATGGTGGCAAAGCAGTAAACACCATTCCTCTGTGGTTTCTGCTTCAAGTTTTGTCTTGTCATCTTAGTCGTTTTTCCTATTGCTGAGATAAAACTCCATGATCAAAGCAATTTATAGAATGAAGTGTTTAATTTGGGGCTCAGAGTTTCAGAGGGTTAGAATTTATGACCATTATGGTGCAAGGCATGATGGCAGGCAGGTATGCATGGCCCTGGAGTAGTAGATGAAAACTTATATATTTATCTACCTGCATGTGGACAAGAGAGAGCAAACTGGTCAAATTAACTGGCTTGAGCTTTTGAATTTTTGAAGCTCAAGCCCTGTTTTCCCCAATATTACAGCATTTCAACAAGAGTATACCTTTTAATTCTTTCCAAACAGTTTTGCCAACTGGAGATGGAATATTCAAGTAGAGCAGCCTTTTTGGAGGAAATTGTCAATTAAACCACCATACATGTCTTCCCTAGATAATGGGCTAGCATCTGTAAGATGAAATAAATCTCTACCTCTCAAGTTGTTTTTGGTGATGGTGTTTAGAACATAAAAACAAACCAAGGCAAAAAACCTCTATAGCTGTTCTGTTGTGTTTATTTTATATTTCCGTTAGCCTGTCTAATCCAAGCTTATTACACAGCAGAGACTGGCCTTGAATTCTATTCCCCTCTGAGTGTTTGGATTAAAGTCATACACAACCATTCCTTGCTTCTCCAGATTTTGTGCCAATGAGATAAGGACTCTGAAATGGACATTAGAAGTTCTCAAGTCATTATATTTGCAAATCTCTAAGGATTCCAAATAATTTTATTATTTTGGTTAACTATTGTGATGCTTCATTGATCATTTAATTCTACCACAGTCTATAGTATTTGCCTGTAAATTTTGTCTGTAAATTCTCATGAGTAAAATCTAGTTCTGAAAAAGTTATTCACATCCTGGGTAAAAATATATCCTAATTCAAAGAGTATAGCTTAGAGCTTATCATTCTTAAGGAGTCCAGCATTTCACTATAGCAATACTATCCTTGAATTCTGAGGATTTCAGGTTGCTATGTAACCAGGAAAGTAGTGCAAAAATTCTTTTCAAATAATTTATCATATGCACCAATCTCCTTAAATGGGCACACATACACATGCAACTTGAAATTTTAATGCAGTTTTTTTTTAAGGAAATTCTTAACTTTTCATCACTTTTCTTAGTCCACAATTAATGTTCCGTAAGACATAAAAATTAGTTAACTAACTTTCTCAGCATCTTAATCTACTTAAGCTTACCATTGAACAGTCAAGATTATCTTCTCTTATTAATAGAACAATTCTCTAGCTCATTTAAAGCTTGACATTAATTTTTCAATTACTTGAATAATCTATATTTCTTAGAAGTTGAAATGCAGTCCTCAAATACTTTTGGCACATTCTGACTAGTAAAATATGTCTATGAATCCACAAAGATGAATTATCTTACTCATTTTGAAGTTGTTCAGCTTAGCTCTTCCCCTAACGACAAATCATTCTCTGAAATCAAAGGCAATAATAAAACTGTCAAATGCCAAATTGGCTTTTTTTCTCAACCCAGCCCCCAGTGTTCTACTTCCTGGATTTTGATTTCTTCAAAGAAAATATAGAAATTTGAATGAAATAAAGCAGCTCTGCATTATTATTGCTGCGACTGCAGCCCTCAGTAGATATTACGTATGTAAATGTATACCTAAGTGTGTCCTTGGGATAGTCTCTATTTACATGATGGTCCTTGGCAATTCTATTTTTCACACTTTTCTTATCTTTCTGTATTCTACAAACACAGATTTTCTGATCTTACTATTGACAATATCACTCCAAATATGAAAGTTTCATTATGTTATTCATAGTCAGTGGGGTAGGTGAATTCAGAATACTCTATGTTCAAACAAACTTCAGCTTAGAAATCTTCAGAGAAATGTCAGTTTTCATAAGAGAATTCAAATAAAAGATCTCAGGAAAGGTATTAAAACAACAGAGACACAAAAAATAGTGAGGTTGAAAGCCCCACACATGTGCTATGTGTTTAGGTCATCCTCTATTTTGAACTGTATGCATACTTATATCTGTTTGTATTTGCTGTTTTCTTTTTAGGCTATTTATATTATTGATATTTTATCACTCTTTACTAAAATCAAATATACGTTAATAGCTCTCCATCGCAAAACAGGGAACACTGTATCTTTCCATTACAAACATCTGTTCATCATACCAACATAATTAAGGAAATTAACTACATATCATGCTGATAATAAAAAAATTATCACCACTCATCCGTTTTCTACCTTTTCAGAATGACCTTCTTAAGAATGGCTACAAATTATTAATTCTGCTACTAAGACTGAAGAAAAAAAGATCTTCAAGGATATTCACAAATTTAGAAACAGCTGATGACCTTAAGCAGGAAATTAAGAATTTTAGAAGTGATTATTACTCTTTTTAAAAATGAAGGAAAATACTCCATTACTAAGCTTTCCAAGTTGAAATAGTCTGCATCTTCAAGACAAACACATGATTTTATGTCCCTCTTATTCTGTCCTAAATGAGAGAATCCTCTGAATAAATTGTCTTGAAATATATTTCAGGTTGGCCCTAGTTATCAATGAGTTAAAATTTGTGTGGAGAAATACATTTCCCCTCAGATATTATTAAAGCATGTTTAACTGATAACTTTTACAAACATGTGTAGGCCAACTATTCCTTCTCTTATAATTTTAAGAGATTCTGTACATTCTTTCTGTCTTCACTTCATTTATATTCATGGAAAGTGCTACTTACCAACGCAATAGAGAAAGCCAACTATAATTACACTTGATACTAAGAGATGGCAATATGTAACATGTTTTAAACTGTCATGTAGAAGGTAAATTCTATAACACGGTTATGTAGGCTTTGGGTGGTTGTTATAGGTTCAGTGAAATCTCCTACAATGATATATTAAATTTCACAACTCCAATACCTGTAAATGCTATTTTGTTTTGAGAATAAGTCTTTGAAGGTGCAATAAAGGAAAAATGAAGATCATACTACATGAGAATAGAGCCTTAATCTGCTTACTGTTGGGCTTATAAAATGGGAGGGCTACAGAAAACCATAAGAAAGTGAAGAAAGCCATAAGAAGACACCAGAGAAAGTCTCAATGATTGCTGGCCACCATTAAAAGCCAAAGCAAGGAAGAATCATTTCCTACAGCCTTCAACTGTAATAATTTGGTAAATCATGAAACAGGCTGAGTATAATTTTTAAATCACTTCACTTTGCAGGAAAGAAAACATATCAGATGGTCAAGTGAAATTTACAGACACTGGATGCACTGAGGTACTTAAATCTTTTGAGTGGTGGAATTAAAATAATCGGAAAACAAAAATATATTATATCTATGTAGAACCACAAGAGTATCGGGAAAAGGACCTATAAGATCTTTAGGGTCAAAGATAGAACAAACAGAGCAGAGACTGAGGGAATATCCAACCATTGTGAGGACCCACCCAAAGATCCACACGATGGAAGACAGCCAACCTATCACTACTGATGATACCCTGAGGAGCTTGCAGACAGGAGCCTACCAGAGTTGTCCTCTGAGAGGCTCCAGTTCTTGCAGTTGTCATTGCTGTTATTTTTTTCACTAAGAGAAGCTCTCACACTGTAATCCCAGATGTCCTTTGACTCACTATATAGTCCAGATGGCAATGAATTTAAGGAAATATCCCTATCTCAGCCTCCTAGTGGACCAATCTGCCCAGCTGTCATTACTTAAGGAAATATAACCTCTGCGATTGTGACCATGAAACTCCTAAAGATGAAATAGGGAAGGGGAAAAGGAAAGCTCATTCAGAGATACATTTCATAATTTTTGGAAGAAAACAATGAATTCAGATCTAGATGTTAAGGTTCATAGCAAGAAGCCAGGCTTGGCATAGGCCAGCAGGGTACTTTGGCCATAGTCTATTTATATTATTATTTTTTAACTATTATTAATTACACTTTATTCACTTTGTATCCCCCCTAAACCCCTCCCTCTTCCCCTCCTAATCCCACCTTCCCTTCCCCTTCTTCACACATGCCCCTCTCCAAGTTCACTGATAGGGGAGGTCCTCCTCTCCTTCCTTCTGATTTTAGTCTATCAGATCTCATCAGGAGTGGCTTCATTGTCATCTTCTGTGGCCTGGTAAGGCTGCTCCTGCCCCCCTCAGGGGGAGGTGACCAGAGAGCAGGCCAATCAGTTTATGTCAGAGGTAGTCCCTGTTCCCATTACTATAGAACCCACTTGGACACTAAACTGCCATGGGCTACATCTGTGCAGGGGTTCTAGGTTATCTCCATGCATGGTACTTGGTTGGAGTATGAGTCTCTGGAAAGAACCCCATGTTCAAATTTTCTGGTTCTGTTGCTCTCCTTGTGGAGTTCCTGTCCTCTCCAGCTCTTGCTATTTCTCACTTCTTACATAAGATTCCATGCAATCTGCCCAACAGTTGGCCATAAGTCTCAGCATTTGCTTTGATAGTCTGAAGGGCAGAGCTTTTCCGAGGCCCTCTGTGGCAGAACCAGATAGCTCACTCAGGATGATCCTTTCCAGATCCCACCATTTACCTCCAAATTTCATGATTTTCTTATTTTTTATTGCTGAGTAATATTCCATTGTGTAGATGTACCACAACTTCTGCATCCATTCTTCAGTTGAGGGGCATACGGGCTGTTTCCAGCTTCTGGCTATTACAAATAAAGCTGCTACAAACATGGTTTAGCAAATGTCCTTATTGTGTATTTGAGCTTCTTTTGGATATATGCCTAGGAGTGGTAAGGCTGGATCTTGAGGAAGCGCTATTCCTAGTTGTCTGAGAGAGCACCAGATTGATTTCCAGAGTGGTTGTACCAGTTTACATTCCCACCAGCAGTGGAGGAGGGTTCTCCTTTCTCCACAACCTCTCCAGCATGTGTTGTCACTTGAGTTTTTCATCTTGGCTATTCTGATGGGTGTAAGATGAAATCTCAGGGTCGTTTTGATTTGCATTTCCCTAATGGCTAATGAGGATGAGCATTTCTTTAAGTGTTTCTCTGCCATTCGATATTCCTCTATCAAGAATTCTCTGTTTAGTTCTGTTCCCCATTTTTTAAATTGGATTACTGGTTTGCTGCTTTTCAGCTTCTTTAGTTCTTTATATATACTGGATATTAGTTCTCTGTCAGATAAAGGTTTGGTGAAGATTCTTTCCCAATCTGTAGGCATTCCTTTTGTTTTGATGACAGTGTCCTTTACTTTACAGAAGCTTTTCAGTTTCATGAGGTAACATTTATTGATTGTTGCTCTTAGAGGCTGTGCTGTTGGTGTTCTGTTCAGGAAGTTGCCTCCTCTACCAATGAGTTCTAGGGTCTTTCCCACTTTTTCTTCTAACCAATTTAATGTGTCTGGTTTTATGTTAAGGTCTTTGATCCACTTGGACTTTAGTTTTGTGCAGGGTGATAAATATAGATCTATTTGCATTTTTCTACATGTAGATATCCAGTTAGACCAGCACCATTTATTGAAGATGCTATTTCTTTTTCCATTGAATGGTTTTGGCATCTTTGTCAAAGATCAGGTGTCCATAACTGTGTGGGTTTATTTCTGGGTCTTCTGTTCGGTTCCATTGATCCACCATTCTGGTTCAATGCCAGTACCATGCAGTTTTTATAACTGTTGCTCTATACACCTTAAGATCAGGCATAGAGATACCTCTAGAAGATTGAGAATTTTTCTTTCCAGGTTTGTAAAGAATCGTGTTGGTATTTTGATGAGAATTGCATTGAATCTGTAGATTGCTTTTGGTAAGATGGCCATTTTTACTATGTTAATCCTGCCAACCCCTGAGCATGGGAGATCTTTCTATCTTCTGATATCTTTTTCTAATTCTTTCTTCAGAGACTTGAAATTTTTTTCATACAAGTCTTTGACTTGCTTGGTTAGTGTTACACCAAGGTACTTTATGTTATTTGTGGCTATTGTGAAGAGTGTTGTCTCCCTAATCTCTTTTTCAGCCCTTTTGTCTTTTGTATACAGGAAGGCTACTGATTTTTTAGTTAATTTTGTTAATTTAACTTTGCTGAAGGTGTTTATCAGCTGTAGGAGTTCCCTGGTAGAATTTTTGGGGTCATTCACGTATACTATCATATCATCTGCAAATAGTGATAATTTGACTTCTTCCTTTCCAATTTTTATCCCCTTGATCTCCTTCAATTGTCTTATTGCTCTATCAAGGACTTCCAGAACTATGTTGAAGAGATGGAGAGAGTGGGCAGCCTTGTCTTGTCCCTGATTTCAGTGGGATTTCTTTAAGTTTCTCTCCGTTTAGTTTGATGTTGGCTATAGGCTTGCTGTATATTGCATTTAGTATGTTTAGATATGTGCCTTGTATCCCTGATCTCTCCAAGACTTTAAACATGAATGGATGTATTTATTTATTTTTACATTTGAATTTAGTGAGAAACGTACATATCCTTTATCCAGAGTAATGAACTCTAGAAAACAGCAAACCTTGCAAGTGGAAAGATGAACCAACCCACTATTACTGTCTCTCTCTCTCTCTCTCTCTCTCTCTCTCTCTCAATGTCTCTGTCTCTCTCTCATTTCATCTACTCTCTTGCATGCATGTGAGCACACACACACACACACACAAACACACATGTGTAACAACATGGCTATTGCAATTTTTAACTAACACCCCTCTCTGCTGTGTTTCCTCTGGTAGATTCCATGTTATATTGATGAAGTTGATGAGGATGTTGAACATGAATGACCATAACCATCATTTTAAGCTGGGAAGATTATGCTCTTACTATAAACCAAGTATTAGTCTCATTTCTTTTTCATAATAATTGAAGGTATAATGGGGTGCCAGCTTTCTACCTGCATAAATTGAGTCTTGGGGAGCTTATGCGAATCACTCTAAGGTCTCTAGCCCAAAACACAAGTATCAGAGATGATGTCCGATGTGTGGATAACACGTTAGCGTGTGCTGTTCACCACTAAATTGCCTGGTTTCCCTGCTTTCTTAATGCATGTATTATTTTCCATGTCAACCCAGGCTGTATTCCACAGACAAACTGTAACCATGTCTGAAATGAAAGAACACCCGTTCCGAAGACTTGTTTCCTGTCCCTAGGGACGTTTCACAACTGGGAATGTTGGACCAAGTAATTCTTTCTAATACTGTGAGGCAGGCAAGAGAGTGGAAAGGATCACAAGTCTTTCATTAAGTGTTAGAGCTACATTGGAGCACGTGACCTACTGAAAATGAAGGTTCAAACTCTGAATGGGTAAAGACATAATAATAGGTTTAAAAAAATCAGCTTCCAAAGTAACTAACTAACTAACTAACTAAATAAATAAATAAATAAATAAAGGAAAACCGTAGAAAATTAGAACTCACTGATAAGAGATCCAGCATAGTACTCACACCTATAGAAAGCATGCATACACGGTGACAGAGAGAACTAGAAATTCTCATACCGTGACTGATTCCTTATCTGTGACAGAAAATAGTAAGTGTAATGTGGAAATCTCACAGTATAAATTATTCTTTGTGCCCTCACAATCTGTCCCAGAGCATGAAGACATTCCAGAGGGAAAAACAGAAGAAATTAATGGACATCATATATTTTGCTAAATTTAATGGTTACTATCCAACTGTTCATAGTTATTTCTCTAAAAATAAATATAGAAAGAGACATAGAAAATATGTTTTAAATAATTTATAAAACAGAAACGAATATCTTAAAATTATAATAATTTTAATTGACTCATTTGCTTGTAAAATATTAAAGGTACTAATAACTATGTTCTCTCTATAATTATTTTAGCCCATGTGAGAACAAATACATACCACATTTCATGAAAATAGACATGAAAGCAACTACAGTCTTCTATTGACTACCTTTTCCCTCTTCAAAACAAAATGTTTATATTTTCCTGTGGTAAAAAAAAAATAGAATTTTGTATAATCATTTATCTTAATTATTTTTCTGTTATAGAAAATATTATGTTGAAAATTTCCGATCTGCTGGATTAAGTCTTGGGGTAGAGTCGTAGAATTGGATCTAGTTCAAAGAGTATATACCCTTTGGCATATGTTGTTCTCTGGAAATATTGCACTAGTTTACTCCCACAAGCAAAATACGAAGATGTCCATTTTCCAACACCTTCGCCCACAGTGGGCCAAGTTAATAGCATATTTTAAAATTATTTTATGGTGTTATTCTCATGTGTAGGAAGGAAACTCTACTATTGTGTTAATGTTGGTATTATTCTTTGGTTAAATGAAATCATGAGGGAAGCTATCCACTACCTAGTAAAAAATATATTTCCTGAAGAATATTAATTAATACTAGATTATAGGAGTTGAGGTAGATTACCAAAAATGTTTGCTCTCTAAAGCCATGCTATAATTAGTTTCCAATAGCATCAGAAGCTTCAGCTTTAATGACTTCAATGACATTTATTAACTATTCCATGATTAACACAAAACAAACCAGCATCATTTTATAGCCAAAAAATAATTAATTTTCAGTTCAGTTCCCTTCTTGTGAGTCACCAAATGCCACCTACCTGTGACAAATTCCAGGATGCATTAACAGGGATTTTCCATCCTCTGAAACATTATATACATTCCCCAAACAATGGTTTGTGTTTATTCTAGTTCTGTTTATTCTAAGCTAGTTTATACTTGAGGAAGTCAGATTAAAATTATGTTTTCCTTTTAGGGGGTGGACTCAGTCTTAGCATTGAAATGAAAGCCATGAATTTTGCCTCAAGCTTTAGAGAAAAGTAGATAAGGCAACTCCATGGAATAGTAATTATTTACTAGTTGCTTCAAGTGATATATAAACACTTGATATACAAACATGACCTTTGAACAAGGACAATGAAAGTGAAATATTCTGTATGGAACCTAATGTAAATATAATTAAATCCCAGTGTGGTATATGTTCTGCCTCAGTTTCCTCAATGCAAAGAAAGGCACTGAAGTACACTTTGTTTAATTCCCCTTTGAGTCACTGACATGAGATCATCAGCTTGTTAGAACAAAATTATTCTATTTTTAAATGTTCTCAATACTACTTTAATTTTCTTAAGTTTCTATTTTTGTTGCAGTTGCAACACTTTTGCATCGATTGTTAATTTAAGAAAAACTAAAATCTTCTAATATTCAAAAATAAAACAATGACAAGACAAAGGATTCAGTGTATAAATTAAATGGAAACACCACCACGTACAGCATTGAATGTAAATGTTGCTCAAGCTGAACTCCTGATTAAAATCAGAACTACAGAAACCCACAAAACTGGGGAATTGAGTATGTAGCTTCTGTCCATTCATTTTCTTTTTAACACCGGAATTGAATACTTCAAGGTTCTCTTAATTCATTACCTGGTACTTGAAGGTGTGAGTTTGTACAAGAGATATTTAGGCCTCAGTGATTACAAGGACAGCTACTAAACTACAATCACACCTAAATTTTATAATACACTCCTCTACCGCTGGGGAAAACCAAATATATGTTATGATCATTTACCCATTTTAATATCAGTTAGCAATACATTCCTTTGAGCCGACTGACAGACAGTATGCAAAGTCTATTTTTAGAAAGTACAAAAAGCCTGTTGACTACAACAAAGTTGTGGTCTTGTCCAGTCAATTAGATGAGTAAGATTGGTCCACCACTAGGATAGGAGTTATGTTCACTGCAAATCTTTCTGAGACAGAAAAAAAATACTGGGCCCCTTTAGTCAAGAATCTCATTTCTGATTATAAAAATTAAAAAAAATATTGACTAATTTTTAAACCCATCTGAAACCCAGTTTAACCATTTATGAAATTTAAAGCAATTAAGAAAGATTAGAGCGATTATGTAAACTAAACTATGTATCAATGTCCTAGATCATCAGGACACGAGAGGGGCATAATTTGTCATTGAGTGACTGTCTGACCATTCCCTAACAGGTCAAAAATAGACAGAAATCTTTACTCCAGCCTATTGAAGGCTAACTTATCAAAATTGTTTTGTTCTTTCAAATCAACAGTATTTTCTTCTTTAATTGATTTGTTAAAAAAACTTTACATTTTAATGCTTACTTACCAGACATCAGAACATTTATATTTAAAATTAAGTTGGCTTCCAGCATATTATTTATGCTAAACTACTAAAGAATAACAATAGACTATTCAGTTGACAGAAGAGGTCAGACACTTCCTGATTAAATGTCTACACAATAAAATTCCTTGAAGCTCACTAGTCCTTGAGATTCACTGTAATGCTTCATATGGTCAGCATGCCTATAAAAACTACACATAAAAATGTGGAGAAGTTTTTGAGAGCACCTAACCTTACTGGGAGTAGAGAAAATACATGTCATATAGTATGACCCTTATGTTTGCACTACTTTCCCTTTTCAGTTGCAGTTTTTTCCCAAGGAACATCTGGTTGGCTTAATGTTCACATTTATGGCAAAGCACATTGGATGGTTCTTGTATCACCAATTTAAAACCTCTTTCCTGTTCTTTCCACTTAGCTATGTCTTTATTATTCCATGCACTCATTCTGTACATAGAAGAGCATATTTGGACCTCTGTGAAGGCAGTCTTTCAGTCCAAAAGCAAGGTATTACTATCTAAGCCACAGATATTACCAATATTGATGAACAGTGATTTTAGCAACCAAAATTTTGAAGTTTAGGAGCCAGGCACAGTGGTGCAGGCGTGTACTCGCAGTACTTGCGATTGCTGAGGAAGGCAGATCTCTGTGAGTTCTAGGCCAGTCTGGCCTGTGAAGTGAGCCCAAGACAGCCAAGGCTACACAGAGAAACGCTGTTCTGAAAAAAAAAATCAGTTTAGAAATATGTGTTACGTTAATTATCATGACTGAAATTTCAGTTGAATATCACGGATTCATATTTACAAATGTAATTCAGTGATGTATCCCACTTTCCTGAAAAAATATTTCTTTCCGTAACTCACACAGTCATCTCCACTGATATCAAAAGGACATTTGACAAGGTTAAATCTGATTGCATGATAAGGTCCTGGGGACATTAGTGCATAGATGGTGCTAGCATCCAAATAATGGAGATTGTATGAAGCATACCTGTGGCCAACATTCCATTAAGAAAGAAACTTAGCATGTCCTATCAATCCAGGAATAAAACAAAAAGCCCCACTCTCCTCATTATTATTGATTATACTGCTGGAAGCCTTCGCTATACCAATTATAAAAGAAGATGCAAAAGGAAGAAATTAAAATATACTTATTTGCCTATGAAACAATTTTGTAATTTAAAGACTCTATAAAATCTATCGGAAATTTTTTGAATCTAATAAACATTAAAGTTACAGAATACAAAATCAATAAAAAAATACGCAATGAACACTCAGAGAAAGAAAGTAGGAAAATCATCTCAATTTAAATAGCAGAAAACATCCAACAAATTACATAGGAATGTGTTAATCTAGCCAATGGTGTGAATGACCACTACAAGTGAACATTTCAAGATATTAAAAAAGGAAGTTAAAGAGGATGCTAGACAATGGAGAGAACTTTCATGCTCTTGCATCGGCATTCACTGATATCATGAAAATGATTTTATAACCAAAATTAATCTGTAGATATAATGGAAGATCCATAAATTCTAATGCTATATTTCACAGATTTAGACAAAATTATAATTCTAGTGGAACTATAAAAAAAAAAAAGCAAGTAATCAAAACAATCCTAAGAAGCAAAAACACACGGAGAGGACCTAAAAACCTGGCTCATATGTAGCCTATAGACTCAGTCTCCAAGTGGGATCCGTAAAGGGAGCAGGGGCTATCTCTGGCATGAACTCAGTGACAGGCTCTTTGGTCACCCCTGCCTGGAGCAGGGTGGTGCAGCTTTGTCAGGCCACAAAGAAAATCAATGCAAGCAGTCCTGATGAGACCCAGTAGGCTAAGGTCAAGTAGCAGGGGAGGAGGACCTCCTCTGTCAGTGGACTAGGGTTGGGGCACAGGGGGAGAAGAGGGAGAGGTGGTGAGATTGGGAGGAGATGAGGGAGGTGAACACTGCTGGAATACCAATGGAATAAAATAATCGACCAGGAAATAGGTCAATAGAACTATAGTTATTTTATCTTTGACAAAATTGTCAAAAAATACAACAGAAAGACATTAGCACTTTTAACAAATGATGCTGAAAACACTGGATAGCCACCTGCTCCTGCAGAGGAATGAAAGTAGATCCATATCTTTTACACATACAATTCAAAATGAGACAAAACTGTAATTTACTCTTATGTTTAAACATTTAATCATTTTTTTCTTTTCAAAGTTTATCAGTCTCTATCATCTATCATCACAAAAGTTTTATTATTCTAACATGTTGTGGTATGCTCTGTCATTGGAAAAATATGGTCAACCAAGAATATTACTCTATCTCATTCAGTCTAAGATACTACGTATTGTTTGGGCTGTTATTCTTTAATTGTTAATAATATGTAGAGATAGATATATAACATGTGTGTGTGCTTATAAATTTATAAATATAACCTGCTGAATTAATTTGATTTTGCTCTTCTGTTTGTGTCTAGTTCTGACTGCTTGGGGTCAATAACCTATGAACAAGCTAAACTGGTTCTCGGTCTCTCTCTTTCTCTCTCTCAGCAGCCTATAGCTCTTCTACAGAAATGGGAGATTTCCCTCACCCTCATTGGTATGTCACTTAGTGTTCTCTTTTTGGGTAATCTTATTTAGGCAACCGTATTGTTGAGATAGAGACAGCTCTCCTTCACTGTCACATATAGGAGACATATTTTTGCAAAAGCTCTCTTGGACATTTGACTTTTTCTGCTACCTCTTCCATGATGTTCTCCAAGCCTTACATGTGGGGGTTGTGTTGGACATACATTAGTTGTGTATAGACACTACATAGTCAGTGGCAGGTTCTTGTTCAGGGACGATGCTCTCACCAGGGTCACTAGCCACACCTGGGTAGCGGGATAGGTTTATAGTATGTAAAATAAGTTTCTCCCTGTTGAGCAGCGCTTAAGTTCAGTTAGGTAGCTTTTGATGACCCCCTAAGATATGAAATCATTACTGTACCTTTGGGGATATCTTGTTCTGGTCATTACTGTTCTTCCTAGAAGTTACAGGTGATTAGGACTTCCGGTTAATTTACATGGCACCTTTTAGTACTGTGAGACCTGGTCCTCCCTAAGCAGGATTTCAAGTCTAATCCAGATTGATTTATTCATTTCCTGTTCCCCAAATATGTTGTATTTTCAGCAACAGGGTCTTACCTTTAATTTCTTGGAGAAAACCGAGGACAATTTCAATAGCTTATATCGTTTTAGTAGGTCACTTAGACTCCCATGACCAATAACTCAAACAGGTTTCATAGGCCTGGTGTTTTGGATTTTTGTTAGTGTTTGGTTCTGCAGGAAGGCATAATCACCCTTGGTAGTGTGACTTTTAGATTCACACACATACATACACACACACAATTTATTGAATGCAAACACAAACACTAATATGATTTCCTATGGGCTTTTCAAACATGTTTAGTATTATTTATCTTTCCTCCCTCTATCTCCCTCTTCCTTTTTCTGGAGTGCTCTTCCTTTTTCTGTTCTCAGTTAAAATCCCTTTAGCTATTTTCCTATTTTCCGTTTTATAGTAACTGCACCTAACTTACTGTTGCCTTCTCTAGAACTTTGTCACCCCCACTCAGTCCTGGTCTCTTGTACTTTCTTGGTTTCTGCAGTTATTCAAAGTTATAGACTCACATGTGAAGATTTAGGTTGGATCTCCAAATGAATGAGATCACATGAGGTCTGTTTTTCTGGATTTAGATGACCTGTCACTATAACATTTTCTACTTAGATCAATTAGACAAAACACAAAATATGTAACTTGATGATACTTAAATATGTTCAAAAATTATGAAGTCAGGTGCGAGCAAGTGATCTATAATAGCTCATTGATATATTTAACTTGTTAGATTTTGTATTTTTCTTTCAAGGGATATGTTATTTACATTAAAAATTGTGTTGTCAATGTTATAAGGGCATAACATAAAGGAAAATAAATAGTACCTGTCCCTCAGTTGGGACAATCAGAGAACATCACAGAGAACTGGAATTAGACCTTATACAAGACTCATTCGAATGCAAGTACAGAAATCCTTTTTTAGGGTTTTTGCTTATAATAAAATAAACTAGGAATAGAATAGGAACATGTATGGTCCAGTAGCATCATAAAAATTTCAAGCCCTCTTGTTCTTAATTTATTCCCTTAGCTGCAAGGTGGTTCTTGACTAGGAAGTTAGCCTAAGTTATAGGAAGATGAGAGTAAAAGTTAAAGGTTTACATGAAAGCATAATATATATGTTTTATTCATCATGATACTAATTTTGTCATCCCTAACCTTAAATATATATATGTATATATGTATATATATACATATATATGTACATATACAGATGTACACACTAAATATGTTTATGTATATACATATGTATAAACATATTTAGTGTTTATGTATACACATATATATCAACAACGAAAGAAAAATAGATTATCTCCATGCATAGTCCTTGGTTGGAGTATCAGTTTCAGGAAAGAGCCCTGTGCTCAGATTTTTTGGTTCTGTTGCTCTCCTTGTGGAGTTCCTGTCCTCTCCAGATCTTACATTTCCCACTTCTTTCTTAAAATTCCCTGCACTCTGCCCAAAGGTTGCCCATAAGTTTCAGCATCTGCATTGATAGTCTGCAGGGCAGAACCTTTCAAAGGTCCTCTGTGTCAGGCTCCTGACTTGTTCCCTCTTTTCTCCTTCTTTTGATGTCCATCCTCTTTGCCTTTCTGGATAGGAATTGAGCATTTTAGCAAGAGTCCTCCCTCTTAATTAGTTTCTTTAGGTGTACAGATTTTAGTAGGTTTATCCTCTATTATATGTCTATTTGAGTGAATATATACCGTGGGCATCTTTCTGCTTCTGGGATAGCTCACTCAGGATGATCTTTTCCAGATCCCACCATTTACCTGCAAATTCATGATTTCCTTGTTTTTATTGCTGAGTAATATTCCATTGTGTAGATATACCACAATTTGTGCATCCATTCCTCCACTGAGGGGCATTTGGGCTGTTTCTAGCTTCTGGCTATTACAAATAAGGCTACTACAAACATGGTTGAGCAAATATCCTTATTGTGTACTTGAGACTCTTTTGAGTATGTGCCTAGGAGTGGTATAGCTGGTTCTTGAGGAGATAACCTAAGACTCCTGCACAGATATAGCCCATGGCAATTCAGTGTCCAAGTGGGTTCCACTGTAATAGGAACAGGGACTGTCTCTGACATGAACTGATTGGCCTGCTCTTTAATTACCTCCCCCTGAAGGGGAAGCAGAATTACCAGGCACAGAAGAAGACACTGCAGCCACTCCTGATGAAATCTAATTGACTAAAATCAGAAGGAAGAAAAAGAAGACCTCCCCTATCAGTGGACTTGGGGAGGGGCATGCATGCAGAGGGTGGAGGAAAGGAGGGATTGGAACAGGAGGAGGGAGGGAACCACAGGGGGGATAAAAAGTGAATAAAGTGTAACTAATAAAGAAAAAAAAAACAAAATAAAAACACTGTAAAAGGTCAAAGAAAACAATTCTATTAAAAAACAAATTTGTCACATAAAAAAAGCAAAATAGAACACAAAATTTGAAAGACAGAAGAGGGAAATACATGGATAAGTTTGGATGAAGCAACAAGAAAGAAAATTATACAACTATAATTTAAAAAAAAATAAAAAAGTTTAAAAACAAAGATTTCTAGAATGTGCTAACAATGACAAGAGTTTGTATAAAACAGTGAAAACCAAAAAAGAAAATAAAATAGATTCCTCTGTAGGAAGCTTAAGCTGAAATGTTCTGTAATATTTCTCAAATGATATATAATATATAAAAAACACTATTTTAAAATGAAACATTGCAAATATGCTTAATTTTATTGATTACTTCATATTATCTTACGGTCATTTTTCAGATTTTGTGACTGTTTCTGTTAACTTTAAAACCTTTTAATATCTGTGTTACACACAAATATCTTTATTATATACAGAACAGCATAGTACTAGCATATTAAAAATGTTCTTGTATTTTTCTGCTCTATCAGTTAAATTTTATTGAAATAATTGGTTATCCAGAGATTCAAAGGAGAAAGAAGAACTGAGTAGCAAAAGCCATTATTCCTTGAAGACTAGGCATTAACTAAGGCAAGAGTTTACAAATGAGCTCCCTGAAGGGAAGTATTAAGCATCACGTAGAAACTTGTTAAGAAACATATTCTGGCCTTCCTCAGACCTACTGAAGCAGAAATTGTAGAAGAGATTTTTAAGCAATATGCATTTTTAAAGACCTTTTGGTGATTGCTATGTGCATATAATTTGAGAGCTAATGGAAACATTTTAATTATAGTACCTGCCTAAACCATAGAGGTAAATGAAATTAGGCATTTGACACTGGTCCTCCTTGTCTAACGTTAACCATTTACAGATCAGATGAGTCTGCCTTTTTTTTTTTTTGTACTGCTATTAAAACTAATTTGTATTTTGAATGAACTAGACTCTGACGTAGGTAGAACTTGGATTCAAACCTACACATGCCATTTTCCCCCTTCTAAAATTGGTTACATCTCTTTTACAGTGATAAAAACAGAGGAATGAAATTTTTCTAAACTGAGTTTCCAACATGTCTTAGCCTTCTTATGTAACGGTATCCCCCAATCTTCAAAACCAAATACAAGAAACTGCATTCAGCTATGTTAAATATGGTACCCACAGCCACATCGTAGAGAATTTGTTCTCTGTGGGTGTTGCTGGATCAATAGTGCCTTCACTGCACTGACATACTCAGTTCTCAGTATTACACCATTGTAATATGAACACCATACATGCTCAATAAAAGTTTGTGGACCATATGGAGATCAAAAAATTGGGCAGAGTATCCTCATTTATGTGTGTCGGTAGCTGATACAAAACAGAAATGTTTTGCAGACACCTTTACAGATAGTATCCAGAAACTGGGATGATACTCAGCCTTATATGATGGTCCACTTAACAGTGGGGGCAAAGAAAATGCTGGCAAAGAAAATCGTTGAAGAATAACGATGTCATTAAAATGTTTAGATCATTACAAGGCAAACATTTCACTCACTATAAATTCAGTTCTGTGTTTCATCAGTGCTCCTTGAAACCATTTAACGGACACAAAATATATTAAAAGAAATTTTATAATGTTGGTAATGGCTTTGATTTCAAGCCTTTAATCCCTCTAAGGAGCATCTATGGTTCATTTCATTTCACTTACCATCTAGATAGTGTCCTAAAGAAATAAAAAGAAGGAGAAGAAAAAAAAAAGAACTCAACTCAATTTTAAAATCACTTCCAAATTATATGAAATGACATACGGAGACAAATGCAATAGTTGCTAATGTTTCTTTGAGGAGTCATGGGGCAAGGGAGAAAGAGAAGCAGATTAAGATGCTGCAGACATTTGTTATTTGAATAGCAGCAGGAACGGCAAACACATAGGGGTAACATTTTAAAGCTGTGTGTGGGAGGCACTTACACAAAATATTTTGCCAACAGGATTTCTGCGTACACCTCTCACACACTGCTTAGAAAATTTACCCCAGAATAGAGATTCTCAGCTTTTTTTTTTCTCTTGCAAGCTGTCTAGGCTATCTAATTAAAGTCCGCCAGCAAACTAGTATCAGGTGCTGACAAGATAGATGGGTCCCTATCCTTTGCCATAGATAATCCGAGATATACATTTTCATTTTGCTCAACTACAACAGTGAAAAACAGTTTCTCTCATTTGTGCTCTGAAACACTCTCTACTGCTGGTTTTTGTTAAGTTTCTCTACCACCCCCAGTTGACATTTTTCTTCTCTTTGGCTCGTAGAAAGCTACACTATTCAAACACATTTATTATTATTTGATCAAATGCATGTGAACATCTTGAACCTTTATTTATGGTAATAACTTAAAAGCATGTAAGCATTATCAGTCGGACTCTATAGTGAGGTTGATATTCCTTGTTTATTTACAGGATTTCAATGTTAAATGGCACTTTCCTGTGCAAACTTAATGACCATGTCAGTTTTAAGACATATTTGCAGACCAACTGATTAAAATATGATCATATGAGGTTTCCCCATTACTTTGATTTCACACATACTCAATCCTCCATTGCAAAGTCCATCTCGGACATTTCAGGAAACATTTGGGAATGTCTTCCCTTTTCCAAGAGAGCTGTGGCATGGTACACTGTCATTAGATGTGACCTCTTCACTTGAGTACATTCCTTGGCCCACTGACCTCTGAAAATGCACGTCAAAAACATGAATTTTATTTAGGTTGCCTCCTTTCAATATGGGCTAAGGGCCAAAAAGCTTTGTTCAGCATTACCATTTCTCTCAACATTTATCGAATTTGGATTAAAACAGACCCTTCACTGAAATGAGGACATTACATCCCAATTTACATTGAGATTAAGGGAGGACCTAAGATTGGCAGTCTTGATATCTGAGCCTCTGAATCAGCTGTGCTGGCCATGCATTTCAAAAAGTCCTTTGCATACAATTCCTTCATTGCCTACCCACAATTCACATCTCTGTAGTCACATTTTCTTAGCATTATAACTCAAATTAGACAAGAAATGTCTTTTGATTTCGCTGGTGCCATATGCAAAGCTTTCTTTTCAAAGATTCTTCTCATGACCCATTACAATAAAAATGAAGACAGGTGGCTAAATGACTATATATTCACACTGGGAAATTTTAGTGAAAAGGGTAATAATTATACCAGACCCAAAGTTGTAAAACAGAACTAGTCTAAGTTTTAATGAATCTGTTTCTAATCTCCTCTTGACCTTCACAACTTTTCAGTAATTTACTCATCTATAAGGCAAAAAAAGGTGTATTGATTACAAGCAATATTATAACTTCCTGAGTAGACGACAGAAAATTAGCAAAATAGAATTTTTGTTCTGATAAAGAACTCAATCTGTTAAAAATTGGTGAATTGAAAAGATACGAAATACCAAATCAAGTATTTACAACAAAAGGATAAGATAAGTTCTTATTTTTATAAGAGGTATAAACCACAGAAAGAGAATGTTAGAGGGTGTTTTGTGCACTATGTATTCAAATGCTGCTTTCTGTACCCAGAGATCTGATTGCAGTCCAGACCATGGAACTGTCATTGTTATGAAGCGTCTCCTGTCTTTTAAACATTGTTCTCCATCATTTTCTGATTGGTTAAATAAAGAGCTGTGCAGGAGAGAATAAGGCAGAGTAGAGGTGGGGGTAGTGGTCAGTGGGTGGATAGGAGGGTTATGAAGAGGCAGATGAAGAAGAGGGTGCCAAAGAAGGAGGTACCTGAAGCTTTTATAAATATAATAGTTGTCCATGTCATTATTCAGAGCTAAGGTGGGCATACAATAAAACCTTGCATTTTACATTTGGTTTCCAATGCCTGGCACAGAATCCAAGCTTGGACACTAGATTCAGCATTAGACCAAAAGTTCTGGACACAAGAGCCAGATCAGAAATTCAGGCAGTAGTGCCCTAGCTGGACAGCAAGCCTAGCCCTTTAAGAGCTAGCAGGGTGATGCTGCTGTGCATAGGAAGGCAGCTTCTCCCTAGAGCAGCACAGCAGGTCAGGCCCCTTCTCTCTGGTGGCTTCAGGCAAACCACCTGCTAGAAGCTTAACAGCCATAGCAGAACTAAATCTGGGTAGGTCATGCTGGTCATACAAACAAGTGAAACCCTAGGGTGAAAGGCAGCTCCTCTGGAGTCCCTACTGAGCAACAAAGCCAGCCTCTGGATAGAAAGCCAGGAAACCATGAGAGGCCTAGTGCACAGGGACCCTTCTCTAACTGAGCCTCAGGCACTTCTCAAGGTGGCAGGGCAGAGTGAGCAGCAGCCAGCTGGGTCCCTCTGTCCATGCCTCCTGCAGCCCATAGGAAAAATCTTCCCAGATGCCACATCCTGATTCTGGTCCACACAGGAAAAGCTTGCAGTCACCCAGAGTCCAGCAGAAAGAGAGACTGCCATGAGACCCATGGAGACAGTAGCCTGAGTGACATGCTAGCTAAACTGCAGGGAGACTTGGCTGAAGCCAGCTACAGACACATGGAGATGGAAAGGAAAAGCTGAAAAGTCACCAGACTTGATAATATACCTAGGAAGTCCTTAGGAAATAGAGCCAAGTAAAAAAGAATAAGAGAAGTAAAATCCAAAAATGGAGTGACAGAGGGCACGAGGATGGTGTTTAATTTCGTTATTCTTTTTTTTTTTTAATTTTTATTTTTATCAGTTACATTTTATTAATTCTGTATTCATTATTCTTATTAGCATAGATATACTTATGTTTTCAGAAATGATTATTAATTATTGCAATTTTATATATCCTTTTTAAGAGAGAGCTGACTTAGATAAGAAAATAAATGAAAAAGTCCATGCTAAGTTACAAGCAATAAATAGAACAAAAATTAAACAGTTCTTTAAATCATAAAAAAATAATAATTTAGAGGAATTCAATCCAGAACCTACAGTGAGAACAAAAAAAAAAAAAAAAGTTCAATAAAAGGAAAAACAAACAAAACAAGTTCTTGAAGAATTAGAATGGCAACCCCTAGAAATGCATTATTCCGAGTGAAGAATACAAGTTCTGTTTAATGATGCCACCTCGGAGCAATGTCGTACAATACATTCTGTGTTTAAACTTTGTGGACTTTGGAAAACTAAGGTACGTACATGTGTTAATGCATCCTACAACTGATATCTCCTCAAGATTTCAATCTGTTTCTGCTCTGGATTCTGAAGAGGTTGATCCTGAGATTACATCTACATTAGAGGTGATGACAGTCTTGGAAGGCTGATGATGCTCTGAGATGTGCATTCATTAGAATGAAACAATAGGTTAGACATTATAGCATGGACCATGCTACTGGCGTAATTTACATGCCCAGTGGACATGCAATTGTGGAGACATCTAACAGGGCTTTAAAGGAAATGCTCTTAAAACAGAAAGGGGTAAAAAAGATCCCCAGAGATAGAATACGTAATAGTTTATTAACTTAAATTTTTTTTAAATGCTAATGAGCAAAGACAAATAGCTACTGAGAGACCTGGGATTATGAAAAACTGCTTTACTAAATCAGTCTTTATTTTAAGGATGTTTTAACTTCAGAATGGAAGTCAGAAAATGTGTCGTGTTGAGGAAGGAGAAGAAAAGCTACGGATTCCTTCAATATTAATAAAGATTGGATTCGATCTGGGGAGAGCTCCTGAAAATCTTGGCTGTAAACATGTGGGTAAAAACTAAGAAGACCAACAAAACAGATAGCATGAATGATGATCCCTCTGCATGGTTACGGTTCTGAAACTGGCTGAAACATGAAATTGTCTGCACAAGGAATATTCTTGTTGGGTACAGAGTTCTCAGGACCTATATGCCATCTTTTCATATGGTACAGTGGACATTTATATTACAGTTTTGTTATATAGTTCAAGCTGACTTATGAAGTTTGATGTCTTTCACCTGATCAAAGAAAGAGCAGAGAATCATTTTTAGTGGAATTGTGCACACTGCATATTCCATACATGTGTTAATCCATAAATGTATGTTACCTTTAAAAGTTTATGTGTTTACAGAGCAAAAGGACAAAACATCAAAGAGATAAGACAAGTAATACATGTGATTATGATCCAGCTTCACAGACTGCCTCAATAGCCATTTCCTCAAAAACCTGCATCCAGAACAAATTCAAAACAGCTAAGATGGTCCAGCCTCGAAGACTGTTGCCTGCCTGTTGCAGCCAGGATTTCAGGTAAGCTCTGCACTTGCCCATCACACAGAAACTGGACTAAATGTTACAACTAGCTTTCTTAGGATTTAACCATTATCCAAATTTTAAAGGACCCCCAAGATGAAGGAAGCAATTATGAGAGAATGATGACCCATTCCCAAGAGGTGAGGTAGATGGTTTTTGAGCATTCAGGGGATGATGGATGTTTCTTGTCATTTTTAGGCATTAGCCACAAGTGGTTAATGGTCTTAGTCAGGGAGGAAACAAATTAAAGGAGGTTAGATTCCTGGATCACTTTTTTTTTTTAGTGGATTTAGCTGTAATTTTTTTATTTAATTTTTATTAATTACACTTTATTCATTTTGTATCCCCCCATAAGCCCCTCCCTCCTACCCTCCCGATTCCACCCTCCATCCCTTTTCTGCATGCACGCCCCTCTCCAAGTCCACTGATAGGAGAGGTCCTCCTCTCCTTTCTGATCTTAGTCTATCAGTTCTCATCAGAAGTGGCTGTATTGTCATCTTCTGTGGCCTGGTAAGGCTGCTCCCCCCTCAGGGGGAGGTGATCAAAGAGCAGGCCAATCAGATTATGTCAGAGGCAGTCACTCTTCCCATTACTATGTAACCCACTTGGACACTGAACTGCCATGGGCTACATCTGTGCAGGGGTTCTAGGTTATCTTCATGAATAGTCCTTGGTTGGAGTATGAGTCTCTGGAAGTTGCCTGTGTTCAAATTTTCCTGTTATGTTGCTCTCCTTGTGGAGTTTCTGTCCTCTCCAGCTGTTACTATTTCCCACTTCTTACATAAAATTCCATTCACTCTGCCCCACAGTTGGCCATCAGGCTCAGCATCTGCTTTGATAGTCTACAGGGCAGAGGCTTTCAGAGGCCCTCTGTGGCAGATTCCTAGGTTGTTTTCTGTTTTCTTCTTCTTCAGATGTCCATCCTCTTTGCCTTTCAGGATGGGGATTGAGCATTTTAGTTAGGGTCCTCTCTTTTGCTTAGTTTGTTTAGATGTACAGATTTTAGCAGGTTTATCCTATGTTCTATGTTTATATGAGTGAGTATGTGTGTGTCTTTTTGCTTCTGAGACAAATCACTCAGGATGATCCTTTCCAGGTCCCACCATTTACCTGCAAATTTCATGATTTCCTTATTTTTTTTTTATTATTTTTCATTGCTGAGTAATACTCCATTGTATAGATGTACCACAACTTCTGCATCCATTCTTCAGTTGAGGGGCATCTGGGCTGTTTCCAGCTTCTGGCTATTACAAATAAAGCTGCTACAAACATGGTTGAGCAAATGTCCTTTTTGTGTACTTGAGCCTCTTTTGGATATATGCCTAGGAGTGGTATGGCTGGATCTTGAGGAAGCGCTATTCCTAGTTGTCTGAGAAAGGGCCAGATTGATTTCCAGAGTGGTTGTACAAGTTTGCATTCCCACCAGCAGTGGAGAAGGGTTCCCCTTTCTCCACAACCTCTCCAGCATGTGTTGTCACTTGAGTTTTGATCTTGGCCATTCTGATGGTTGTAAGGTGAAATCTCAGGGTTGTTTTGATTTGCATTTCCCTAATGGCTAATGAGTTTGAGCATTTCTTTAAATGCTTTTCTGCCATTTGATATTCCTCTACAGAGAGTTCCCCATTTTTTAATCGGATTACTTTTCAGCTTCATTAGTTCTTTATATATACTGGATATGAGTCCTCTCTCAGATAAAGGGTTGGTGAAGATTCTTTCCCAATCTGTAGGCAGTCTCTTTGTTTTGATGACGGTGTCCTTTGCTTTACAGAAGCTTTTCAGTTTCATGAGGTCCCATTTGTTGATGGTTGCTCTTAGAGCCTGTGCTGTTGGTGTTCTGTTCAGGAAGTTTTCTCCTGTACCAATGAGTTCTAGGGTATTCCCCACTTTTTTTCCTAGCCGATTTAATGTGTCTGGTTTTATGTTGAGTTCTTTGATCCACTTGGACTTCAGTTTTGTGCAGAGTGATAAGTATGGATCTATTTTCATTTTTCTACATGTAGACATCCAGTTGGACCAGCACTATTTGTTGAAGATGCTATCTTTTTTCCATTGTATGGTTTTGGCGTCTTTGTCAAAGATCAGGTGTCCATAAGTGTGTGGGTTTATTTCTGGGTCTTCTGTTCGGTTCCATTGATCCACCATTCTGTTTCTATGCCAGTACCATGCAGTTTTTATAACTGTTGCTCTCTAGTATAGCTTGAGATTGGGGATGGAGATACCTCCAGAAGATCTTTTATTGTAGAGGATTGTTTTAGAAATTCTAGGTTTCTTGTTATTCCATACGAAGTTGAGAATTTTTCTTTCCAGGTCTGTAAAGAATTGTGTTGGCAATTTGATGGGAATTGCATTAAACCTGTAGATTGCTTTTGGTAAGATGGCCATTTTTACTATGTTAATCCTGCCAAGCCATGAGAATGGGAGATCTTTCCATCTTCTCATATCTTCTTCTAATTCTTTCTTCAAAGACTTGAAATTTTTTTCACATTTTTATTTCTTTCCTCTTTCCTTTTTTTCTCTCTCTCCTATCTAGTGATAGGGGTTGAAAGAGGGAAAAGGGATTAAAAAAGGGGGGATACAGGAATGAAAGAATAAAAGGGATGAATATTGAATCTAATTTTAAGCTAAAGAACAACTGGTGGTCTCAAATATTTTACATTGGTATGAATCTTTGCATATTTATAACATATACATACATATATACATGTATAGATGTATACATATAAATACAATATTAAGTTCTAGTCCTTATTTCAGGTTGATCTGAGGCTTTATTTTGTTGCAAAATACCAGCCCTCGAAATTTGATTACTGCAATCAATAAATGTGACCTTGTGAAACTGAAAAGCTTGTGTAAAGAAAAGGACACTGTCGTCAGAACAAAAGGACAGCCTACAGACTGGGAAAGGATCTTCACCAACCCTATATCTGACAGAGGGCTAATATCCAGAATATACAAAGAACTAAAGAATTTATAAAGCAACAAATCAAGTAATCCAATTACTAAATAAGATACAGAGCTAAACAGAAAATTCTCTGTAGAGAAATATAGAATGCAGAGAAACACTTAAAAAAAGGCTCAATGTCCTTAGTCATCAGGGAAATGCAAATCAAAACAACACTGAGATTTCACCTTACACCCATCAGAATGGCTAAGATTAAAAACTCAAGTGACAACACGTGCTGGATAGGATGTGGAGAAAAGGGAAACCTCCTCCATTGCTGATGGGAATGTAAATTTATACAACCACTTTGGAAATAAATCTGGCACTTTCTCATACATACAATTAGGAATAGCGTTTCCTCAAGATCCAGCTATACCATTTCTAGGCACATATCTAAAATATGGTCAAGTAGACAACAAGGACATTTGTTCAACTGTGTTCGTAGCAGCTTTGTTCATAATAGCCAGAACCTGAAAAAAACCCATATGTCCCTCAACAGAGGAATCAATACAGAAATTGTGGTATATTTACACAATGGAATACTACTCAGCAATTAAAAACAAGGAAATCATGAAATTTGCAGGCAAATAGTAGGATCTGAGTGAGGTATCCCAGAAGCAGAAAGACACACACAGTATATACTCACTTATAAGTGGATACTAGACATATAATATAGGATAAACCTACAAAAATCTGTACACCCAAGAAGCCAAGGATGAAGGAGAACCTTGGGTAAGATGATCAATCCTCACTCAGAAATACAAATGAGATGGACATTGGAAGAAGGAGAAAACAAGGAACAGGACAGGAGCCTATGACAGAGGGCCTCTGAAAGACTCTACCCAGCAGTGTATCAAAGCAGATGCTGAGATTCATAACCAAACTTTGGGCAGAGTGCAAGAAATCTTAGGAAAGAAAAAGGAGATAGTAAGACCTGGAGAGGACAGGAGCTACACAAGAACAGCAACAGAACCAAAATCAGAATCAGGGCACAGTGTTTTTTCTGAGATTGATGCTCCAACCAAGGACCATGTATGGATATAACCTAGAACCTCTGCTCAGATGTAGCCCATGGCAGCTCAGTATCCAAGTGAGTTCATTAGTAATGAGAAAAGGGACTGTCTCTGACATGAACTCAGTGGCTGGCTCTTTGATCACCTCCCCCTGAGTGTGGAGCAGCGTGGCCAGGTCACAGAGGTGGGCAATGCAGCCAGTCATGATGAGACCAGAAAAGCTAGGGTCAGATGGAAGGGGAGGAGGACCTCCCCTATCAGTGGACTTGGAGAGAGACTTGGGGGGAGATAAGAGTGGGAGGGTGAGATTGGAAGGGAATGAGGAAGGGGGCTACAGATGGGATACAAAGTTACAAAGTGGATAAACTGCAATTAATATAAACAATTAAAAAAAGATCTGGTTACTGTCTGGGTACACCTACCCTTGTTGTGTTAACGTTCCTTATTGGCTGATTAAAAGGCCTATACCTGGGCAGAGCAGAATGGGGTAGGCATGTCTAAGGTTCCTGGGCTTTTAAGGACAGGAGAATTATAGGAGAAAGATGGATGGGAAAAGTGGAGGAAGGGGGATGCTATGATAGGTTAGCATGGAGAAGGAACCATGTGGGCCTGTAGGAAAAACTCCAATAATGGAGTGGAAAGTCCCAGATGAAGATTAAAAGCAAGTATTCATAAGATTGTGGAAGAGAAAGGTAGCCCAGATAAGATGGTTAAAGTAGATTGCATTGGAGAGGGCTGGAAGATAGAATGTGAAGTTATTGAAACAGCATAGGTAGAAATAGATATTTCTATACCCTTGCCCAGCACAAGGTAATAAGGCAATAACAGAATCTAACAGATGTCTGTGTCTTATTTGTAATAGCGGGTCAAATAATACTGCCACAATAATTATAGGCCTAACAATAAAAGTTATATGGTCCAACATTTATTTTTATTTTCTATAATGAGTTCTTTTGAAAACTACTATTACAAACTATTTAGGAAAATTAAGAAATACAAGTTTGTAGTCAGTCAATCAAACTTATGGTCATGTTAGGTACTGGTTTATTAAATCACAGAAATTAGCTTTATTTAGCCTTCTGTAGATGTTTTCAAAGTTAATCTGATATTAAATAACTAAGAAACAAGCAATGATTGCCTACTCATATATACTATAACATATAGATGTTCTTCAAACACTTCAGATATCTACAGAATATAACATTTAAAGATATTTTTATTGATAAAGGGCTTTTCTGACAGTGAGACACATCAGCTCCTATCATCACCTCTATTTATTTTTCAAAGAAGATGATGTGCATCAAAGAATGTTCATATGGAGTTCGCTTCAAATATGGCATGCTTCCACCTGGCAAAACAAACAAACAAAAAGCAGATACAAAAATAAAAACAACTCTTCATTCCTCAGATGATGACAGTATGCTTTCCAAGCAATGAATAAACGGCCTGCAGAAATGTCAACCTCTAAACTTTTCAAGGAAAAGGTGGGCAAGAGCTTCATAATTCCTGCTTCACAGAAAAGTCTCTCTTATACTAGACAGAAGGTCAGAGATGCATGCTCCAACACAGCAGAGGAACTCTGAGTGACTGTCCAGGCAGCCAGCTCTCTCTGTCATTTCTATAATTTTGGAAGATGCTTTCTCTGTACTTCCTGTCTACTCCAGTAATATTTATTAGTCCCAGGTCTCTGATTGGGTTGAAGACTATATGGTTATAGTCTCACAATTAAGCTTAAGTTCTTTAGGATTTAAGAAATTGTATTAAGGTTTAAAAAGATATTTATAGGTTGATAGAAAATGGTTTAAGTACAGAACTTTGCACTCACCAAAATAGGATACATAGTAGAGTACTTTCTCCAAGGTTGCCAAATAGAAATGGACTGGACATTGTGAATGTAATTCTTACCTGATGGTTTTCATGATTGTTCTTATTGTATATTGTTTATCAATGTAAGAGAAACTCTTTTATTGGATTAAAAAAAGGAGATGTTGGAGGATGCCTTTACGCACTGTGCATTCAAATACTGATTTTTATACCCAGATGTGGTTAAAGTCCAGCCTTTGGAATTGTAATTTATTATGAAGCATCTCTTGGTATTGGTATATTGCAAGCATTGTTATCCATCACCTTCTGGTTGCTTAAAGAAATGAACAGCCAATAGCTAGGCAGGAGAAAATAGTTGGGACTTTTGAGTTGACAGAGAGAGAGAGAGAGAGAAAGAGTCACCATTAGAGATGAATGAAGAAGGAGGTACTAAAGTAAGACTAAGAAGACAGGTAATAGGCCACATGGCCTCAGCCATGTGGGTCAGGCCAGAATTGTCAGGTTAGAAAAGTTGAGAAACTGTCCAGCTCTACTGCTTGAAGCTTTTGATATATATAATAGGTCTCCATGACATTATTCAGAGCAAAAGTAAGTATAGGAAAAAAAAACTTGCATTTTATAGGAGAATTTAAGTTTCTTAACAATTCTCATTTGTATGTGCTTGAATGCATAAGGAGGAAGCAGATATGCATTTTGGGTGAGGGGCTGACACATGGTTGGCTGTTGAGTAAATAAAGACATGGTAAGTGAAAGAGGTGAAGCAGAAACCCAAGAAAAAGCTCAGAGATCACAGACATGGAGAATAACTTCAGAGTTTATAAAATTGGGTTATGGCTGGAGAAAATAGCAAATATGAAAAACGGGAAACAACTACCAAGTTATAAGTTATGCAGTGTTAACGGTTAAATACAGCAAGAGAGATTGAATAATAGACAGTCAAATAAAGACCACTACACTGTTGAAATCTCCTTCTCCCTCTCAAACACACACATACACTCAGAGCGCTGCACAGCACATATGCACATATGCAAATATAACTTCTTATAAAGCAGGGAAACACATTTTTTTTGCAGGAGGAGTTTTCTTTATGGTGTCAGACAAGCTATTTTCTTTAAGTAATACAAGCAAAATGCTCTCTGTTGCAACTTACTTTTTATCTGTTATAACACCTGTCAAAAATGGACATGTCAGTATTCAAGAAAACTTTACATATAAAAGACTTATTTTAGATGAAGGTTTAATTGGCAGATTGTTTGTCTTCTGGATTATTAAAAAAATAAAGATTTGACCACAAAAAAATAAAAAGATACCGGGAGGGACTGGATTGATGATCAGTATTAAAAGGCACTTGCTGCTCTTTCAGAAAACTTAGGTTCAGATTCCAGCAATCATATGGTGGTTCAAAACCACCTATAATGCCAGTTGCAGAGAATCCAACATCCTTTTCTACAATGAACAAGCATCAGGCAAGATGTGTATAACTCTCATACCCACAAAGCAAAATAAATAAATCTCAAAAAATACACACAGTGAGAAAGAGAGAGATAGGGAGAGATTTGGTGCTATGTACCCTCCTGGGTATAATCAAGCAATAATTTTTTGCTGCTATATCCTATGTGCATTTCAGAAATTTATTCTTCCCACAGGTGGAATCATTTTATTTTATCCAAGGATTCATGGGTTTCTATTTCTGTTGAGTATCTTGTGTCAGCCATAGAAAGATGAGAGTTAATCTCTAATGGTATCCTGAAAGCCTGAAGTGGTTTTGATTTGTCAAATATGACAAAAAAAAAAAGCAATTTATTGACTAATGAAACTAAAGAAAGCTGAAATTATATTCCTAATAAGAACTTTTAGTTAGCCAAGCCTGGTGGCACACACATTTAATCCCAACACTCAGGGAGGCAGAGGCAGAGATTTTTCTGTGAATTCAAGGCCATCCTGGTCTATAAAGTGAGTCTAGGACAGCCAAGGCTACACAGAGAAAACTTGTCTCAGAAAAATGGGGGGAGGGGAGAAGTTTGATTTGGTGTCTGGGTAGCATGAGAAATGTTACAATCTACTTTTAAAAAACCCATCCTTGTCTAAAAAAATAGGTATTTTTAGAAAAATGGTGTTCTCATTTATAAAATGTTTTTATTATGTTTAAAAAAAAATCCGCGGTAAAAGGTATTATCAAAAGAAAACATTGCAATCTCAAGATTATTCCAATCGTATTCACTTGATAATTGTATTAAAATGTTTTGGCCTCAGGTATAGGTTAAGTACTTAGATGTAATTGTAAAAA
>REGO01000098.1:2957954-2998494 GCA_010120015.1 Rhombomys opimus
AAAAGAAAAGAAAAAGCTATCATCTTCTGAGAGGAAGCCACAGTCCAGGAAGAGTTTTGGAATTGTTGTAGAGATTCATCATTTTTAAACATCTTTTGAACCTTACAAGGTTGAGTGCTCAAGTGAATACTATTATAAAATTAAAATGAGTCTGTAAAATCCAGTTCACTAACAGGGATTTCTGCATTTTCTAGGATCTTTATTTCCCAAATCCTCAGTTATAAACATATTCAGCGGTTAGTCATTGTTCTCATCTTGAATTGCTTGATCAAAAACAGAGAATGAGGCCGTCTCCTAAGAGCCAAAGTCTGTCAACATGTATCTTTGGGTAACTGTTTCGCTTGGATGTTTCTCCAGAACACATGAGAGAAGGATGCACTTCCACAGTGGTTAGTGGTTTGCCAAAAGCCCAAGCAGTTCGAGAGTTGACTTGGGCCATTTTTTAATAGTAATCATGTTCTGGCCTCTTCAGTGCTCCTCTTTGTAGATTTATACCTATTAATTTAAGCAAAGTTTCATGATATAAACATAAAACTTTCTCTTTTCTAGAAAAATTTTCCCATAGCAAAACTTCTCAGGTCTCAGAATTATAATGTTCTAGTATTGTTTAGTGGTTCTGTTTCTTCAGCGAGAGAGATAGAAAGAGCCTGAGAGAGAAAGATGGAGAGAGAGAGAGACATACAAAGATAGAGAGACAGAGTCAGAGAGATAAGAAACTGAAAGATTAATTTCCTTCTGTAAGCACGCACAAAATACAGAGAGCATGGTCAATACAAATTCCCAAATCATTCACAGTGCATATCCAACAATCTACTGACCTTTGAATTCTTCCTTCCCCTCCCTTCTTGAGACATTTGTGATAAATTCAGGTGTTTGTCCAGTATAACCTCCATTAGACATGTTTCTATATCTTGTAAATCTCAACAAAGGAATCTCATACACCCATGAGACTTTGTTTAGCTTCTGTTCAGTTACTTTTCTTATTACAGTGAACAAACTCCAATCAAAAGGCAACTTAAACACAAAAAGTTTATTTTGATTTACAGTTCCAAAGGAATTCAGTCCATCAGAGAAAAGAAAGCATGGTGGCAGGACAGGCTTGAACTGTGGTGTCCACAGGAAGCAGAATATAAGAAATATCCACACATAGCTAGCTTTTTCCTTTTCTATTCAGACCAGGATCCCAGCTCCGGGATGGTGTCACTCACATTTAGAGCATGTCTTCCTTCCTTAGTCAAGTCTCTCTAGAATTGTATCATAGACACTCCACGTGGTGTGTCTGCTCTGTAACCCTGAACGGAATCAAGTTGAAAATAAAGGCTAAATATTACATCCCAAATTTTATAATTTCAAATTAATTATTTTGGTAAGAGGAATTCTTAATTCAAATTGAGCAATTAGTTTCAAGTTTCAGTACAGGTATAATTTTTAATTTATTTGTATTAAATAATTCTCATTCATTAAAAATGGTCACATTTTTTTTTTCATAGAAAAGCATCCACTTGGATAATGACAGCACCAACATTCTCATCAGAAATAAAAGCTAGTTGACAAAATCAGAACTTTTCTGGAGTTTATAAAAGACAGAGCTGAGGTTACAACCAAACAACCTGAGTTCAAGAAAGACTCAGCCTTTTCAAGGACAAACAAATATGATAAAACTACATGTTCTCCAGCTCATGAAAGAAAATGTAGTTTCTTGTACAGTGGGATTATATTCAGTACTTTTCAGGCAAATGGAGGAACTATAAGTACACAGAAACCTTGACTGATATAACCTGCATTCCAATCCCAAAAGAAACATCAGCAAATAATAGAGCATTAGAAATGACGAAAATCAATTAAAATGAATGTTAAATATGAAATTTAAGCGACAAACAAGCAAAAAGCATCAGACTAGGGGCTGTGGATACAGCTCGGTGGAAGAGAACTGATTAATATATGCAAAGGATTGTATTCATTTGGAGCAGTTAAAAAATGGGGAGGAAGAGGAGACAGCAGGAAGAGGAACAAGTGGGAGAAAGGTGGCATTATTAGTACATTAATAGATGAATTCAAATAATAAATTAGCGAATATGTTCTATGATAACATAAATTTTGAATCAATGTTGATTGGATATGGCTCATAGGAGACAGATTAAACTATAGACCAATACATATATCTTGTCTATCCTTTAAGACAAGAGAGACAGTGCAAGTGCTCTCCTCAAGAAAGTAGAGAAAGAAACAAAAAGAGGGTAAGAAAGATGACTCAACCATTAAAGACTAGACTCACAACCATAAATGTAAGAAGCAAAAAGAACCACCATCAATTAGAGAGAGTACAAAAAAAGATAGATTTTTAAAAAAGCATTTATCCAATCTGCTTTTGCTATAAAGAATAGCAATGATTATCAAATCTCTATGATGACTAAGGCCAAAGAGAATGTTCAGAGCATCAAGCACAGGTGACAAAAGGCTATGAATCCAGACCTTAAACCAGCAAAAAGTATCCAAGGCACACACGAGCACATATAAACAAAACTCAAAGCTTATAAAATGACAAGCATTTCAAAATACAAAAAGTCTACTGAGATCACAGAGGAAGTAATATGGAATTACAATAGTTTTATACGATTGATGGATGCCTTCACTAGAAATACCTCAGTATAAAACACTCTAAGCTCACATGACATCAGCAATAAAAATTTTAATATATTCATTTCTTTATCTTATGTATGGGGAATTTTTTTTCTTCCTGTTTGACTTTGTGACATGTGCTGCTATGACTGTTGGAAGCCAGATGATGGCGTCAGATACCTTGGGCCTGACATTACAGATAGTTGTGATTCACCATATAGTACCTGGGAATTGAACCTGGGTCCTCTGGAAGAGCAGGAATTGCTATTAACTGCTGAGCTGATTCTTCAGCCACCTCAGTAGCAATTTTATAAAACATAAGAAACTGTAAAATCAATTGCACACAAACCCTTCCAGACAATACAAGATTGGGGCCAAGAGGTTGTTTTTCCACCCTTTAATGAGCATAGACAATCCTCAAAGACACACCATGTAGACTAAATCTTTTAAATATTCATAAACTTAATATAGAAAAACATAAACATTGATACAGCATGATCAAATGGGATCTGTTCCCAAATGAATGACCACAATATATTATAATTAACATTCTAACTTAGAAAAATCTTAATTTTCTCAGAATATTTTAAATAGTTTCTATAAATTTCAACATTCATTTATTATAAAAGTTCTCCACATATGAAAAGTATCATGAATCATACAATGCATGAATTTCATAAAATTCTATGCATTGTACCCAAAGTTTGGCTATGAGTCTCAGTCTCTCCTTCAATACCTTGATCAGTAGAGTCTTTCAGAGTTCCTCTGTGGTAGACTCCTGTCCTGTTCTCTCTCTTCTCCTGCTTCCCATGTCTATAGCATTTGTCCTTCTGAATGAGGACTGAGAATCTTCCCTAGGGTCTTCCTTGTTGTTTGCTTCTTTAGGAGTACAGATTTTAGTATGTTTATCTGATATTATGTGGCTAATATCCATGTATGAGTGAGTAAATACCATGTGTGTCTTTCTGCTTCCGGATTACCCTACTCAAGATGATCTTTTCTAGTTCCCACCATTTGCCTGCATATTCCATGATTTCCTAGTTGGAAATTGATGAGTATTATTACATTGTGTAAATGTACCACAATTTCTGTATCCATTCCTCTGTTGAGGGACACCTAAGTTAATTCCAGCTTCTGGCTATTACGAATAAAGCTGCTATGAACATGGTTGAGCAAATGCCCTTGTTGTATAGTTGAGCATATTTTCAATATATGCCTAGGAGTGGTTTGCTGGATCTTGAGGTAGCACTCTTCCTAATTGTCTAAGAAAGCACCAGATTGCTTTCCAGAGTGGTTGTACAAGATTATATTCCCACCAGCCGTGGATGAGGGTTCCCCTTTCTCCACATCCTCTCCAGCACGTGTTGTCACTTGAGATTTTGATCTTAGTCATTTTGTTGGGTGTAAGATGAAATCTCAGGATCGTTTGGATTTGCACTTCCCTGATAGCTAAGGATGTTTAACATTTCTTTAAGTGTTTCTCTACCATTTGATATTCCTTTATTGAGAATTCTCTGTTTAGCTCTGTACCCCATTTTTTAATTAGATTACTTAGTTTGTTGGTGTATAACTTATTGAGTTCTTTATATATTCTGGATTTTAGCCCTCTGTTAGATATACTTGGTGAAGATACTTTACCAGTCTGTAGGCTGTCATTTTCTTCTGACAATGTCCTTTGCTTTACAGAAGCTTTTCAGTTTCATGAGGTCTCATTTATTGATTATTGATCTTAGAGCCTGCGCTATTGGTGTTCTGTTCAGGAAGTTGTTTCCTGTGCCAACGAGGTCAAGTCTCTCCTCCAAGTGTTTTTATATCAGGTTTATTGCATCTAGTACTGATGAGACCTGATAGCCTAGGATCAAATAGTATGGGAGGAGAACTTCCCCTTTCAGTAGACTGCGGGAGGAGCCTATGGAGAGAAGAGCATAGGGAGGGTGGGTTTGGGAAGAGATGAGGGAGGGGGCCACAGCCAAGATACAAATAGAGTAAACTGTTACAAATTGATAAGAAGAATAATAAGAATAAGAAGAAATAAAAAAAAAACCTGTGCAGTCAAGAAATAATGGAGCAGTGTCATATAAAGCTCAACTGAACATAAAGCTTTGGTTTCTAGATATTAAAACAAAGTAATTGTATTTACCCTGAAACTTGCTTACTAGGCATAACTTCTTGCATTGGCAAAAACTTTCTTTCTTAAATTTCACCATATTTTACAAATAGTCAGTGCAACATCATGACATTTATTGGCAAAACCTGTCGACTCATCAAGCTAGAAGAAAAGTGTTGGTTTTCCTGTACTATACAAAATCTCTCCATGGTGACATGAGATGTCATTGAAATGTCACTCACTATGATACATGAGAATAAAACCATCAAAATCTTTCACTACAAATTGTCTAAACATTTTATTCATTTTAATTTTACATGTGACATTATTTATTTCTATCTTATTATGTGACTTTTTCTTCTCTGAGTAATAAGTTTAGTTACTAAAATATCTTGATTATTGATGTTTTTACTGAATATAAATTTTAAAAAACAAAATCTTTCATCTGTTCAGAGACCATAATACCTGTCTAACATAACTTCTAGTTTTATGTTTTTAATAGCTGTGAGTTTTAAATTTTCTTATTTCTTTGCTTGTTGTAATTTATTGTATTTTATCCAACCAGAAATTTCATCAGCTAAAGTTTTTATATGCTTTATCATCTTCAGATATATTTACATGGATGATCAGAAATGTTTTTAGTAATCCATATATATGATACAAAACGTTAGAATGACATAACTAAGCAATAAAAATCCCTTAAATGCAATTTTAAGATTACATTTAATTGTAGCTCACAGAACATTTATTTTGTCAAAAATGTAACTGTAAATACAGACAAAAAGCCAAGAATCACATTATGAAAACAGTAATTTTTTTATTTAAAAAAAACCTTCAATTTTCTTTTACACTATGTTCAATCCTATAAATCATGGGCAGCACATATGGAAACACCGTGTGAAGTAGTCTAGAGGGAAACAATTACATGCCCCATATCCCTCTCATACAGTTTTCTGTTATCAGTGGCTTCCATGACATGTACTAGAAATTTAGGATAAGCTACTGTACCTAGATGACAGATATGTAAGACAATGCTGACAGGAAAGTTAAGTCAATGTGTGCTACTTACAGATGTTATAGAAGCTACTCAAGATTTAAAGAAAATTTATTTTTTCCATCACAATTTCTTAAACAGCCTGTAGCAAATTTCAACAAAACCTCAAAAGAGAAACTGCTATAAGATAAAGACTCTACCTAGCAGTGTATGAAAGCAGATGCTGAGACTCATAACCAAACCTTGGTCAGAGTGCAGGGAATCATATGAAACAAGGGGGAGTTAGTAAGACCTGGACAGGACAGGAGGGTCAAAAGAACCAAATATATCTGGGCACAGGGGTCTTTTATGAGACTGATTTCCTAACCAAGTACCGTGCATGTAGATAACCTAGAATCCCTGCTCAGACATAGCCCATGGCAGTTTAGCATCTTAGTGGGTTACCCTAGTAAGGGGAACAGGATCTGTCTCTGACATGAATTCAGTGGTGGGCTTTTTAACCTCCTCTTTCCCTTCCCCTGCTGAGGGAAGAGCAGCCTTGTGACACCACAGAGGAGTACATTGCAGCCAGTCCTGATGAGGCCTGATAAACTAGGGTAGAAGGAAGGGGAGGAGGACCTCCACTATCAGTGGACTTGGAAAAGGGCAGGAAGGAGATGAGGGAGGGAGGGTAGGATTGGGAGGGAATGAAAGAGGGGGCTATAGCGGGAATACAAAGTAAATAAACTTTAATTAATATAACAAAATAATTTATTTTTAAAAAGATAATTGGATAAAATCAATATAATATTGTTTTGGATTAAAACAAAGAGAACTCAGAATTAGATGCTGATATTAGTGGGGTATTAATTATCAAAAATATGTTTAACTCAGTGAGCAGGATGTAGATAATTTAATGACCAATTCTAGCAAATCCAGATAACCATTCAGAAATAAAGTAATCATTTCAGTAATCTATAGAATCTCTCAATTGCCTTTAACCCTTGTAGTTTGGAGGTTGTCTTAGTTAGGGTTTCTATTGCTGTGAAGAGACATCATGACCATGGAAACCTTTATAAAGAAAAATTAATGAGGCTGGGTTTACAGTTCCATAGGTTTAGTCCATTATAATCATGGTAGGAAGCATGATGGTATCCAGGTAGACATGTTGCCGGACAAGGAACTGCTAAGTCTGATTTGAGCCTCTGAGACCTCAAAGCCCACCCACTAGTGATGCACTTCCTGCAATAAAGTCACAACTACTCCAACAATATGACACCTCCTAAGAGTGCCACCACCCATTGGCCAAGCATTCAAACACATATGTCTAAGGAGGCTATTCCTATTCCTATTCAAACCATCACTGTGTGTGTGTGTGGGGGGGGGGCGGTGTATCAGTGATCAAGGTAATCCTCAGTACAGGGTAATTTCAAGAACAGCCTGAGACATATGAGATTTCATCTTACACCCATCAGAATGGCTAAGATCAAAAACTCAATTGACAACACGTGCTGGAGAGGATGTGGAAAGGGGAACCCTCCTCCAATGCTGGTGGGAATGTGAACTTGTACAACCACTTTGGATACCAATCTGGTGCTTTCTCAGAAAATTAGGAATAGTGCTTCCTCTAGATCCAGTTATACCACTCCTAGCCATATATCCAAAAGATGCTCATCTATACAACATGCTCAACCATGTTAGTAGCAGGTTTATTCATAATAGCAAGAATCTGTAAACAACCTAGATGTCCTCAACCAAGGAATTTACACAGAATTCGTGGTGCATTTACACCAAAATTCTTCTCTTATATGGCTCTTCCATTATATATTTCCATTGGCCATATGTAAAAAAAAAAATTACACTTGAACACAATCTTCTGAGCTTTGGTAAATCCACAGCTTTTCCTTTGCCAATTGGCCATTCAGGTACATCTTTTCTAACTTTTCTGTTCTAGCCTATTCCTATGTCAACTGTGATCTCTTCTTATTGCAGAAGTAGATGGATCATGAACACATGATTTGTCATATATGTGAATTACAAATATTTTTTGTCTAGTCTTTGGCTTGACATTTTTTTTTAATTTTTATTTTTATCAGTTACATTTTATTAATTCTGTATCCCAGCTGTGCCCCGAACCCTCGTTCCCTCCCAGTCCCTCCCTCCCTCCCTCATCACCACTGTGCCCCTTTCCAAGTCCACTGATAGGGGGGGATCTCCCCCCATTCATCTGATCCTGTTTTCAGGTATCTTCATTGAGTTCCTGTTAGAAATAGTCCTTGTTCCCCTCACTTTGGGAAACCAATTGGTTACTGAGCTACAACAGGCTACATCTGAGCGGAGGTTCTAGGTTATATCCATACATGGTCCTTGGTTGAATGTCAGTTTCAGAAAAGACCCTGTGCCCGGATATATTTGGTCTTTGTGGAGCTCCTATCCTTTCCCCATCAGACTAACTCCCCTTCTTTCTTATGATTCCCTGTACTCTGCCAAAGGTTTGGTCATGAGTCTTTGCTTTGAAAACACTGCTAGTTAGAGGCTTTCAGATGTGCTCAGTAGACCCCTGTCATGCGTTCAATGCACGTCCCATCTGTCTTTCTAAATGAGGATTGATCCTCTTACCCCATGTCTGCTCTCTTGATTATCTTTTTTAGGTGTATAGATTTCATTATGTTTATCATATCTTATAGGTCTATATAAGTGAGTATATACCGTGTTTGTCTTTCTCCTTCTGGGATATTTCACTCAGAATGACGTTTTCTAGATCCCACCATTTGCCTGCAAATTTCATGATTTCCTCCTTTTTGATTGCTGTGTAGTATTCCATTGTGTAGAAATACCATAATTTCTGAACCCATTCTTCCGTTGATGGACATCTGGGTTGTTTCCAGGTTCTGGCTATTACAAATAAAGCTGCTATAAACATGGTTGAACAAGTATCCCTTTTGTGTACTTGAGCAAGCTTTGGGTATATACCTAGCAGTGGTATAGCTGGGTCTTGAGGAAGCACTATTCCTAATTGTCTTAGAAAGCGCCAGATAGCTTTCCAGAGTGGTTGTACCAGTTTACATTCCCACCAGCAGTGGAGGAGGGTTCCCCTTTCTCCACAACCTCTCCAGCATGTGTTGTCACTTGAGTTTTTCATCTTGGCCATTCTGATGGGTGTAAGGTGATATCTCAGGGTTGTTTTGATTTGCATTTCCCTGATGGCTAATGAGGATGAGCATTTCTTTAAGTGTTTCTCTGCCATTCGATATTCCTCTGTCGAGAATTCTCTGTTTAGCTCTCTTCCTCATTTTTTAATTGGATTACTTGGTTTGCTGCTTTTCAGCTTCTTTAGTTCTTTGTATATACTGTATATTAGTCCTCTGTCAGATAAAGGGTTAGTGAAGATTCTTTCCCAGTCTGTAGGAAGACGTTTTGTTTTGATGATGGTGTCCTTTGCTTTACAGAAGCTTTTCAGTTTCATGAGGTCCCATTTATTGATTGTTGCTCTTAGGGTCTGTGCTGTTGGTGTTCTGTTCAGGTCTCATCAGGACTGGCTTCATTTTCTTCCAATGTGGACTGGTAAGGCTGCTCCCCACTCAGGAAGAGGTGATCAAAGAACCAGCCCATGAGTTCATGTCAGAGACAGTCCCTGTTCCTATTACTGGGGAACCCTCTTGGACACAGAGCTGCCATTGGCTACATCTGTACAGGGGTTCTAGGTTATCTCCATGCATGGTCCTTGGCTGGAATCCCTGTGCCCAGATTTTTTGGTTCTGTTGCTCTTCTTGTGGAGCTCCTGAACCCTCCAGGTCTTTTGATCCTCCCGCTTCTTTCATAAGATTCCCTGCACTCTGCCCAAAATTTGGCTATGAGTCTCAGCATCTGCCTTTGATACACTGCTGGATAAAGGCTTTCAGAGGCCCTTTGTAGTAAGCTCCTGTTCCCTCTTTCTCCCTCTTCAGATGTATGTCCCATTTGCCTTTATGAATAAAGACTGAGCATCTTCCCAGGATCCTCCTTCCTTGATTAGCCTCCTTAGGTGTACAGATTTTAATACTGTTATCCTATATTATATGTCTAATATCCACTTGTCGCCAGCCCAGAGAGCTGAGTGCACCCAACTCACAGTCCCCACAGCCTACTTTTTATCAGTTGTTGTTACAGATATGTACAAACATGGATATATATATACCTAAATATACCTTATTCAGTCTATATAATGTTACTTGTATGAAGGTTTTCAGGGATGATCATTTCTTTCTGTGCACTTTCCTGAAGAACACTGTTATTCTACACTTTTCCTTAGTGTTCTACAGTGCAGTGGGTAGAGCTGAGGACTCATGGTCTTTTCTTGTCTGCTTGGCATATTTTTGCCCTTGGGCAGCTCAAGTCTAAGCAGTCATGTTAATGAGACTTTATAGGTGAACCTTCTGATATGACTAGGAGATACTATCTCACAATAGTGAGATCCTCTCACTATTACAACCTTTCCACACACTGTCTTCCCAAATGTTTTCTGGGCCTTAGTTTTGGGAGTAGTCTTGTAGGTCAGGATCTACTGATACTAAGCTCCAGAATGCTACACTTGGATTGATTCTGTTTTTTTGTAATGTTCTTTTTCTGTTGCAAAGCTAGGTTTCGTGGATAAGATGATTGCACCATCAGTGGTTATAATGACAAATACTTAGAATATAGGTAGAATAATGATGGTTTAGTAAAATGGTTTTTGTAAGCCCTTCTCCAATAGTATCCATAACTCATTAGCCCTGGGTAGCTGATGAGCTTTCCAATACTGTGTATGATTTTCCTTCTGTTAAATGGGTCTTAAGTTAAATGAAAGTACTGTTGTTTTGATTTGCATCTCCCTGATGAGTAAGGACTAAGGACATTGGGACAGTACTCAGCTATAAAAACAAGGAAATCATGAAATTTGCAGGCAAATGGTGGGAGCTAGAAAAGATCATCATGAGTGAGATATCCCAGAAGCAGAAAGAAACACATGGTATATACTCACTCATAAGTGGATATTAGACACATAATATGGGAAAAATATGCTAAAATCTATACACCAAAAGAAGCTAAGTAAGAAGGAGGATCTTAGGGAAGATGCTCAGTCTTCATTCAAAAGAGCAAATGTGATAGACATCAGAAGCAGGAAGAGAATACAAGGAACAGGACAGGAACCTACCATAGACAGCCTCTGAACGACTCTACTGATTGAGGACTTGAAGCAGATGCTGAGACTCATAGCCAAACATTTTTTTTTGTAACTTTTATTAACTACACTCTATTCACTTTTTATCCCCCCATAAACCCCTCCCTCCTCCCCTCCCGATCCTACCTTCCCTCCCCCTTCTTCACACATGTCCTTCCCCAAGTCCACTGATAGGGGAGGTCCCCCTCTCCTTTCTTCTAATCTTAGTCTATCAGATCTCCTCAGGAGTGGCTGCACTGTCATCTTCTGTGGCCTGGTAAGGCTGCTCCCCCTCAGAGGGAGGTGATCAAAAACAGGCCAATCAGATAATGTCAGAGGCAGTCCCTCTTCCCATTACTATGGAACCCACTCGGACACTAAACTGCCATGGGCTACATCTGTGCAGGGGTACTAGGGTATCTCCATGCATGGCACTTGATTGGAGTATGAGTCTCTGGAAAGACCCCTGTGTTCAAATTTTCTGGTTCTGTTGCTCTCCTTGTGGAGTTCCTGTCCTCTCCAGATCTTACTAGTTCCCACTTCTTACATAAGATTCCATGCACTCTGCCCAAGAGTTGACCAAGCAGTCTCAGTGTCTGCTTTGATAGTCTGCAGGGCAGAGCCTTTCAGAGGCTCTCTGTGGCAGGTTCCTAGCTTGTTTCCTGTTTTCTTCTTCTTTTGATGTCCATCCTCTTTGACTTTTGGGAAGGGGAGTGAGCATTTTAGTCAGGGTCCTCTCTCTTGATTAGTTTCTTTAGATGTACAGATTTTAGTAGGTTTATATTTCAAGATTTCCTTATTTTTTTATTGCTAAGTAATATTCCATTATGTAGATGTACCACAATTTCTGTATCCATTCTTCAGTTGAGGGGCATCTGAGCTGTTTCCAGCTTCTGGCTACTACAAATAAAGCTGCTACAAACATATAGCCAAAGTTTTTTTAAATTAATTTATTTTTTATTAATTAAAGTTTATTCACATTGTATCCCAGCTGTAGTCTCCTTCCTCTCACTCTCCCTGCCATGCCCAGTCCCCAGTCCACTGATAGGAGAGGTCCTCTTCCCCTTCCACCTGACCCTAGTCTATCAGGTCTGACTGCCTTGTCTTCCTCTGAGGCCTGGTAAGGCTGCTACCCCCTCAGGAGGAGGTGATCAAAGAGCCAGGCCCTGAGTTCTTATTACCCAGGCCCTGTTTGCCTTATTACAGAAACCTCTTGGACACTAAGCTGCCATGGGCTACATCTGTGCAGGGGTTCTGGGTTATCTCCATGCATATTCCTTGTTTGTAGTATCAGCCTCACAAAAGACCCCTGTGCCCAGATTTTGTGGTTCTGTTGTTCTCCTTATAGAGCTCCTGATCCCTCTTTCTGTCTCCCCATTCTTTCCTAAGATTCCCCGCAATCCCCCAAAGTTTGGCTATGAGTCTCAGTATCTGCCTTTGATACCTTGCTTGGTAGAGTCTTTCAGAGGCCCTCTGTGGTAGGCTCCTGTCCTGTTCCCTGTTTTCTCCCTCTTCCAGTGTCCATCCCGTTTGCCTTTCAGAATGAAGATTGATTCTATTACCCAGGGTCCTCCTTGCTTAGCTTCTTTAGGAGTACAGATTTTAGTAATGTTATCCTATATTATATGTCTAATATCCACATATAAATGAGAACATACCATGTGTGTCTTTCTGCTTCTGGGATACCTCACTAAGGATGATCTTCTCTAGTTCCCACCATTTGCCTGCAAATTTCCTGATTTCCTTGTTTTTCATTGTTGAGTAGTACTTCAATGTGTAAATGTGCCGCAATTTCTGTATTCATTCCTCGGTTGAGGGTCATCTGGGTTGTTTCCAGCTTCTGGGTATTACAAATAAAGTTGCTATGAACATGGTTGAGCAAATGTCCTTGTATAGTTGAGCATATTTTGGATATATGCCTAGTAGTGGTATAGCTGATTGAGAAAACACTATTCCTAATTATCTGAAAAAGCACCAGATTGGTTTCAAAAATGGTTGTACAAGTTTACATACCCACAAGCAACTGAGGAGAGTTCCCCTTTCTCCACATCCTCTCCAGCATGTGTTTTTACTTGTGTGTGTGTGTGTGTGTGTGTGTGTGTGTTTATATTCTGAAGACAATGTCCTTTGCTTTACAGAAGCTTTTCAGTTTTATACAGAATAGGTTTTTTTTTTTGTTTTCTATTTAAGAGAATTTATTATTACTATTATCTAGCAACTTTTCCATTGGTGGACAATAAAACTATTACTTATGTTGACTCTGTATCTTGTAACTTTCCTAAACTTGTTAGTAGCTACAAATGTTTTGGCAGTTTTATTTTTTTCTACATGTAAGACGGTGGCATCTGCAAATATTGAACTACTTGACTTTCTTTTTTTTAATGTAATGCCTTTTTTGCCTGATAAATAGGAGTTCCAGAATTTTGTTGAATAAAGTGAAGAAGGTAGACAGATCTTATTCCAGACATTAGAGGCAAAGTGTTTTTTTTTCCTCTCCAATCAATACAATGATAGCCATTGGACTCTGTGTGTGTGTGTGTGTGTGTGTGTGTGTGTGTGTGTGTGTGTGGTCATTTTATGTTTATGCTAATATACTTTGCTTAAAGGCATATGTTTCCATGAGGAATGTAGATCTTTATTAAATGCTTTCTCTGAACATGAGATGATCAGATGGCTTTGTTTCTTCATGCTGCTGATGTGAATATCACATTGATTTAGATATAAAATACACATTTTCCTCCTTGAAATTGCAGTCAGACATTTTGATGGGAAAATAAAAATTGTTATACCCATATACAGTTATTCATTCATATATTATGCTAAATTTAATATTGTAAACTGGTAGAAGTGGCCATTAGAGAATAAAACTAGATAAATAATTAAAAATGAAGAAACAAATTACAAAATATATATTTTGTAACATAGCAATGTGTGTTTGTAAATTAATAGAGTAACTAATATAAATAAAGAGTAGTATTTTAGCAAATCATTGTACAAGTTAAGAAAATTAAATTAAAAAAAGCTATAGATATTGTACTTTAAAATAATAAATTATACTTGCTATGTAGAATTGTCTGTCTATCTATCTATCTATCTATCTATCTATCTATCTATCTATGCGTTTTGAGAACAGTTGTCATGTGGAATACTGTTTTTTATTTTATTTTAATCACAGGACATTCACTTGTATGGAATACTATTTTTAAACATGAGTTGCACTTATACCATCAATAACATATATTTATAACCTGATTAGAAGGATTGATGGTTTGGAGAATTTTCTTAACTTCTTATATAAAAACAAAATACACATTCAGCCATGACAGTTACTGCATATAGTCATGGCAGTTACTGGTACTCATTTTGTAATGTCTACATCCTAGTACACCTTTGGAGTCCTTTTCAACACCCTACCTGCTTGGCTGTGTTGGCATGTTTCATATAATTTAACAGACTCTAAAGCTGACAGGTTTTGCTTTGGCTCTAGCTTTACAATATATAAGGTGCATGGCATTTGTTAATAGGCTTCCTCTGTTACTTGTTATGAAAATAAAAACACATTGAAAAGTATTTCAGGTTGCATCTTACATGTATTTTCAATTACTAATTCCTGTTGTCATTATTATAGATATATTTGCTATTAGTGACCTCCTGTAGTCTAGAACTCATATCTTAATAAAAAATACTGTTCACTTCAGTTTACAAAATTAATAATGAACTAATATGTTAGGGCATTATTAAGCAAAAAAATTCTTCCAAAAATATTAGAAGCTATTGGCTAGCAAAATGTTTCTTCTATACCAATCACACGTTAGTTTCCTTGTCTCTGTATTATGTGTAATTAAAATTAAAATTGCTGACAGTTCTGTAACTACCTTAGCTCTGGGGAAGTCAACTATTAACAGGAATGTGCAGTACACTGTAATTTAGTGGACAAATTAATCTCTTGGGAGGGGGAACCACAATTTTGGTCAAAGAACTCAGCTCGTTCTATCAGCCACTGAGGAGATTTCTCACCACATCCTGAATACATTTGCTATTACTTCTCTTGAAGGTAATTCTCACCATCTATGTTACAGTCTCTAATGTTATATATTATGATATCTGGTAAGAAGGAGCCTGAAATGAATAATGGATAAATGAATGGTTGGACTGGATAACAACGTTGGAGCAGATTTCCCTTTAGTTCTTTGAAGAATGGAATGAAGATCAGTAATGCACTATGATTTTAGTATTAGCCTTGACATGGCACAATTGAATACTGTTATCTTTAAAGGATGATCAAGTTAAAACCATCAAATTATGTTAATGAAATGTATTCTTGTATGAGAACTGACATTACTGTTCTCATAACGTTGTATTCTGAGAATCACCCAAATAGCGGACAGTATCAAAATCCTGTAGAAAGGTACCGAACATTATACATGTCTACATGTTTCATCCCAGACAAATGGTCCCTGAGGTATGACTGGACAGAAAAGAAAATCTCACAGTATTTAAAGCATGATGGATCTCTGTACGTTGTTCAGGTGAAGAAAATTCATGTTTCTCATTTTTCTGGTTTCTGTCTTCACAATAAGACATTATTTGACACTTTTTTCAGGGTTATAGCTCAGCATTCACTTGTTTAAATACTTGATTATTTGCTTCCCACCCTGGAGTTTTAGGATCTATCAAAGGAGTTTTTCCTCACCGAAATACACGTGATTTTACTATAAGCTCCCAGTATCCAGCTGTGTGTTTGACAATACATAGATATTAGTAGATGTTTGTAATACATACATGAATAAAAATGTGCTCTGTCTGTTGGGTTTATGTGTGCTTAGAACAGCTAGGTTGAATATAAATTTACATATGTGTGTGTATTTTGGGTATATATGTGTGTTTATGTGTGCGAGTATATACGTATGCATATATGTGCATTTATATGTTCTTGTGATTAAAGTTACAGATTTGTAGTAACTATGTAGTAAGGACCAGGGTATGGTCTCCTCAGTGATGTGGTGCAAAGACCAAGAGGCAGATATAATGTGGCCTCATTAGCTTCTGCTATTTCCAATCCCTTTTACTGATCCAACTTAAAATGTACTCCATATGGAAAGAGGCTTTTGAGACTTCAAACCGTTGGGTTTCTCCCGTTGCCCAGTCGATATTCTTTATAGTCTTTATATTAGGTAACTTTTCCATTCGGTGTCTGGGTCTCAAAGTAGACCACCGTTCCTGTTCATTCTCTTATTTCATTCTCACAGATTTAAATCCTTTGATTCACTCAAATCTTACTTAAAAGATAAGTGATCTATACTGGAGGTTTTCTTTGATCCTTTTGGACAAATTTTATATACCACATGGTAATAAGCTACTTCTATCAATCTACATATATAAAGATTTGAATATACTTGTTAACTGAAACCGAGAATCAAAATGAGAAAATGATTTAAAAAAATGATTTTAAGGTGACCTAGTTCCACTTCTATTGTTGAGGAGGAGGAAAGAGAAGCCAAGTCGGTGGCTTCAGAGTAAATTTTTCACAGAGATTGTCAAAAGCCTTAATTCTAGACACTCAGGGAAATCAGAAACCTGAACTACTCCATTACAATCGATTCCTTTTTACTATTTTGGATTATCTTAAAGACCATTTTAACATTCCTTAGACAAGCAGACATCTTTTCAGGAACGCTGTCAGTTATTAATGGGAGAAACCCAGCAAATTCAGAAACAGTGGTGATATTACAGAATGTCTAATAATTTTACATAGTACCACAGCGAAAAGCATGCTGGAACTGTTTTAATCTTACATATTGTGTGGGACTTAGTTGGCGACAATTATTTTGGTTTTTTATGATTACTACACTTAAACCAAAAATAACTAAGATGCTCATTTTTGTAGGTGATTTGATCATTTCAAACTAAAGGTTTAAAGGGACTAGGCATCCAACCTAAATTCAGCAACAGATGCCTTTTTCTCTAGTGCTCACTTTTGTATTAAATTCACATTGGGAGGAGAGTGGACAGATGGTAATGCAAGAAGATATTATTTTACTGATTAATTGCTTGGCCTTGAATAAGCTCTCACTGACTTTTAGTGTGGGCTTATCCATAAAGTAGCTTTGTTTTATGGACTTCATTCTGTAGTTAAGTGTGGAGTAAAAACAAACAAACAAACAAACAAAAACAAAAAACAAAAAACAAAAAACGCTCCTCAATTTTTGAAATTATCTCCATGTCACAACATTGGAAGAAAATTAATTATGTATTAAAATACAGCAAAAATTTCACAAAATCCCTAATTGCACTTACAATAGTAATAGCAAATACAGCAAGCGTAATAAAGAGTGTGCTGTGTGCCAAGCCGTGTATTAGGCATTCAGGAATAAAAACTACAACAGCCTTACCAGAAACGCCAGTGGACTGTCAAGAATGGAAGGAAAGAAAAAAGGAATGAAGGAAGAGAGGGAGGAAGGGAGGATAGAAAAATAAAGGAGTGAAAATTAAAATTCCACCTAGAAGAAAATGTGCAAGATTATAAACAACTGTAGTTTCAAGAACATAGTTGTTTTTGAGTGTTGAGTGATACCATTTTAAAATACCATAAAAAAATTATAAATTTTTTATTTTTTATTATAACATTTTTTATACAGTGTTATTTATCCTTAATAATGGCTATATTAATTTGCAAGAAAAAAAATTAAACAAGTCAGTAACAACTGAGATTATCACGGAGTGGATAAGCATGTGCAATCTAGGACTTGTTTGCACAGTGTGGATATCTGACTCAACAATTGTGACTGCTTAGGAATATTCAAGACAATTGAATATTGTCTTCTTGCTGCATCCCACACCTAAAATGCACGTCTGTTTCATATGTAAGAATGCCTAATTTTGATTTTTGAACTCTGTGTTTCAGTTATCTCCCATGGGGATAAATAAATTCCAAGAAGATAGTATTTTCCAAAGTCAGTTCACTGGCTTACAACCTGGATGGTGATTTCTTTTCAAAAAACACATGACAAAACTTGGGATAAATTTTATCAGCATTACTGATTCTAATTATGAAGAGAAACTAGGAGATGCTGAAAACCTTGTAAAAGAACCAGAACAGCCCACCTACCTCAACTCATCCAACCCAACAAGGAATTATATACAGTTCAAAACACCTAAAATTACATGAAGAAATTAATTTGTTATCATTTATGGCTCTGAGAAATACACCCTGCCCAATATATGAACAGGTTTGTAGATGGAGGCTGGTAAAAGGGATCAAAATAAAAAATAATGAGGACAAACAGTATTCACAGACGTCACACTTTACTGACATTTCTGGTCTCCTTGTCTATAAATGCAAAATATGGCTTTTTTTTTTTTCTGAGTCACCTAAGCATCACTTCTTCTTTCAAATATGAACAAAACTATAATTTTCTCGTAATTAGAAGGTGAAGAAATAAGCATTCATAGAGATTCTATCACAACTGCAACTGTGGTTACTAATGATGCTATGGCACGTGAATAGACGAGGAAAGCAGATAATGGAACAGAGACAATAATAGTAGTAGAAACGAAGACGACTGTGGAATAAATGTCTGTATCATCTCCAAATTGATATTTTGAAATCTTGATCTCCAGGGTGATAACATCATAAGAGGATGTCTTCAGGAGATGAATAAATTTAGATGAAGTCATGAGGGTTAAGGCCTATACTGGGGTAAGTATATTTTGATATTGGTAAGAAGATGAGACATCATAGTTCTCTCCTCCTCATCATTTTCATTAAAAAAAAAAAAAAACCTGAAGTAGAAGTTTCTGGTTTCTTTGACTACTGAGTTTTGTCATGTGATATGTTGCTGCAAGCTGGGCATGTGATATTTTGCTGGAGGTTGATTTGTGAGAGAGCACCGTGATGTTTTGCTGTGAGCGCTTGCATGTGAGGGGACTGATTGTGGCCAGGTGAGAACATCCGTGGGTGGACAATGAGGACAGGAGATATATACAGGGCCACACACAGTGAGACATCACTGCGCCGGTATTTGTGCCTCAACACTTGACTTCGCAGAGAGGAGCATTACAGAGAACTTCCAACTGAGTCTTGCAACTTTCTCTGACTAGTGCTGATTCAGGTTGCTACTTAGTGTTGGCCTTTAGACTGGACTGACTGAGTTTGGTAAACCACTAAAGAGCCATAGACCCTAACCAGCAGGAAGAAGATAAAGGAGGTCTTCCTCCCCCTTCCCTACTAATCTCCTATCTTAGGTTGGGGGGGGGGGAGTTGGAAGGGAGGTAAAGGTGTTTAGGAACCCTAAATAAAGTAGATTTGGTGAAAATTTAAGCCTACAAAGGCTTAGATCTATACATCAGGAATTGTCTGGCCTTCCATATGTTAGTATCTTCATCTTAAACTTGTCAATCTCTGGCCAAAGTTTGGCTATGAGTCTCAGCATCTGCCTCTATACTCTCCTTAGTGAGTGTTTTAGACATTTTCTGTGGTAGGCTCCTAGAGTGCAGGGTATCTTATGGAAGAAGGGGGAGACAGATTGACCTGGAGGGGACAGGGGGACAGAAACTCCACAACAGAGAACAACAGAGCCAACTAATCTAGGTCCAGGGGCCCCTGAAGAGACTGATGAATCAACCAAGGATCATACACGAAGAAGACCTAGACCCCCTGCTCAGATGTAGCCCACCGGCAACTCAGTCTCCAAGTGGGTTCCCTAGTAAGGGGAGCAGGGGCTGTCTCTGGCATGAACTCCATTTCCTGCTCTTTGATCACCTCCACCTGGAGAGGTGGTCTTACTAGACCGCAGAGAAAGAGGATCCAGACAGTCCTGATGAGATCTGATAGTGTAGGGTCACATAGAAGGGGAGGAGGACTTCCCCTAACAGTGGACTACAGAAAGGACACAGGGGGAAAGAGGCAGGGAGGGTTGGACTGGAGGAGACAAGGGAGCAGGGATACAAAGTGAATAAATTGTAAATAATAATAATAATAATAATAGAAAAACGAAAACTTGTCAATCTCCAGACCTTTCAGAATTAATGTCTGCTGCTTAGGCTACCCAATACAAATTGCTTTGTTTCAGCATCCTGCATGGATGGAGGCAATGTAAGTGATAATGACATGGGAAGATGGAGGAATTGTGGTGATTGGTAATTTTCACCCTGCCTAATAGCACTATAATCTTGACACCAACTAATATAAACAGTATAGTAAGAAATAGAGACGGCAGGCCTGCTTGGTTTTTAATTTCTCTAATGCTTTCCTTACAAAAATATGTAAAAAAAATTCTTCATTAGTCAGTAGCATAATCACCAAGGAACAGATATGAATTTTTTATGCAGAGAAAAAAGTTTTGAGTATACATCAGAGTAGTTGCAGCCTGAACTTAAATATCAACATCTGATGCTTCCAATGACATATTAGCCACAGCTGTGATAAATGCCCTAAGAATAAGAACTGATGGAAATAGAACATCTAGGATGATGAGTCTTGGTAACAAACAGAAAATTAAATATAGAAGTCAAATAACCATCTACCTTTTCAGACAGTCATTGGATGAGTAAACTAACTCCTTGATTTTACACTATTTCAAACTTTATCTGTTTTAAAGATCACTGCCATTTATATTGTCATATTACTCTGGACTCTTCCAATATACGTTTACATATGAGTTTATCTTTTTTATCCTGTGGATTCCCATGTCAAGTTCAATGAGCTTGTCATTTAATCACGACCTCTGAAAGGATTTCAAGAATGTAATAGATTAATGCCAACTCTACCTGCCAATAACTCATGTTCTCTTTCAGTAACTACCCACACAATTCCACTTCCAACTTAAAAGCTCTTGGATGCTTTCCTCAATAAATCTTACCGTGTAAGCTGCTTCCACAGTGCCTAGATAGGTGAATCAACAAATGTACAACTCTGTTTACTGTAATTGGAAGTGTTCAGTTTTCAAATCTTTCTGGTAGTTGATGCTCTCCCACCTTCCAGAACTGCTCAGCTTGCTCTTTGTGAATAACATAATTTTTCTTTTGTTTTTTTTCACTTAATTAGTGTTAATTAATTGGTAACCCTGTCCTTTCACTGTGTCATGTAACACCTGTTAGCACTAGCTCACTGTGCTAACTGGAAAGACACTACACTGTCTTCTTTCACATGTCCTAGGTTCAAATTCCAGTTCTGGTCCTCGGAACAAATCCAAGGCTTTGACCAAGGAGGGAGGAGTACCTCCCCTATCAGTGGACTGGGGTGGAGAAGAGGAAGGGGGGTGAGATTGGGAGGGGACAAGGTAGGGGGCTACAATTGGGATACAAAATGAATAAACTGTAATTAATAAATGTAGCCCATGGTTGCTCAGTCTCCAAGTGGGTTTCCTAGTAAGGGGAACAGGGGCTGTCTCTGACATGAACTCAGTGGCTGGCTCTTTGATCACCTCTCCCTGTTGGGGGAGCAGCCTTACCAAGCCACAGAGGAAGACAATGATGAGACCTTGATAGTCTAGGGTCATATGGAAGAGGAGGAGGACCTCCCCTATCAGTGGACTTAGAAAGGGGCATGGGAGGACATGAGAGAGGGAGGGTGGGATTGGGAGGGAATGATGGAAGGGGCTAAAGCTGAGATACAAAGTGACAAGGACTATTTCTAACAGGAACTCAATGAAGATACCTGATAAAACAGGATCAGATGAATGGGGGGAGGTCCCCCCCATCAGTGGACTTGGAAAGGGGCACAGTAGTGATGAGGGAGGGAGGGACTGGGAGGGAACGAGGGTTCAGGGCATGGCTAGGATACAGAATTAATAAAATGTAACTGAAAAAAAATAAAAAAAAATAAAAATAAAAAAAAAAACAAAACAAAAAAAAACAAAGTGAATAAACTATAATTAATAAAAAATAAATACATTTTAAAAATAAATAAATGTTTTAAAAGAAGTTAAACATCAAAAAAGGAGAGAAAAGAAAAGATGAGGCCTGCCCCTGATATCGTCCTCACCCCAGTTTTTGAATATTTAAAGATAATATTTAGTTGTATGAAGCTGAGAAAAAATGTGCATACTTGTGTTGGCCTTCGTTTCTTCATTTGTAAACAAAAAGTGAGAATAGCATTCATCTCATGTCTATAAAACACTTTAAATGACTACCCATAGAAAAATATTAACTGCTATTTTGTTGACTTTTTTTGCCCCATTAAGTGTTTATTTTTTTACGAATGAGGTTGGAAGTTAGTAAATAGATTGGCATCTCTGGTATGACAAGATCTGGACTTATCAGGACATTGGTATATCTTCTATTGTATCATTTTAATACAATTGAGAGAATAAAGTAACAATTATGTACAAGGGATGTAGTATTTTATATATCATAAACTCAAGAGATTTACACAAAACACTGAAAGTATCATTTATTGAAGTTTTCTGCACTTAAATGCAGTTTCATACATTATACTATTAATCTCTTAAGTCTCATGCTCATATTACAAAATAGGTTTGTTTTTAACTTCATTGTACAGAATAAAAGATTTGCAGTGGTATCTATGGTTTAAAGCATTCATGTGGCAAAGCAAGATTTAAATCCAGTAAGTTAAGGGTGTGACGGCCTTCAGACCCTTAACTCTTCTGCAATGTGCCCTTTTCTTCTTTTGACAAAATGTATGTAATTAATGTGTGTGTGTCTTAATAATGATTTCTATCAGAAGTGTGTATATTATAATATTTAACAATAGAGATCTAGTATGTACTATTTGGAATTTTATGATATCTGGAAATTTATTGGAAATGACATTTCTACTCAGAAGTTCTAAAAGTTTCCTCAATATAAAATGTTTTCCACCTAAGTATTCCTAGACAGTATTGATGGATTCAAACCACTCATTCAAAGGGAACATTTAAGCAAACCTCAGTCTTACTGGAATGAACCCTCTAGAAAAACATCATGTATCAAGAACCATAAAGAAAGTGCTAAAGGCAATAGCTGCTCTGCTTAATGGAACAAGTGGGGAAGGTTTGACATTGCTCTTAATAGTAGCCAGTAAAACAGTTTCCAGTAAAACTTAAGTGAGGAGATTAATCCCATCCCTGCATGCAGGCCTGGCCCAAATAATAGCAGTGCGATATCCCAGAGAAAAGATTCTTCAGTCTATTCTTTGTAATATGTATGGTATGTGCATTGTGCACTCACAAAGTGAGGTATTTCATAATCAATTATATTATTCAGCAAAAATTTAAAAATATTAGGTCATTCCTACATAACTTAAAATATCTAACACTAATTTTACTGTAATTTTCTCATTAAAAATATTTACTAAGCACTAACAGTTTTGCATAAGACACTTTGACAAAAAATACTCTGAAGATAACAAATTATAATTTGAAGTATGCCTTGTACTAAAAGAGAAAATAGATGAGTGAAAAATATAGGCTTATATACATTTTAGTTCAGGCGCTGGAGAAACATTATCAGTTAAGAACGCTGGATGCTGTTCCAGATGGTCCAAGTAAGATTTCTCACACCTACAGATCATTCACAACTGCCTATATTCTCCAGTTCCAGGGAATCTAGCATCTTCTTCTGGCCTCACTAGGCATGAGGCATATAGACGTACACAGACACACATGCAGACGAAACATCCATGAATGTACACTTAATTAAAAAGTTAAAACAAACCACTGTTTTAATTGTTGTACAGTTCCATGTGTACACAAATGCCCATTTGATTTCCTTCTCCCAGACTAAAGTCCTCTTCCTCACCTCACTATAAACAAGTGTGGTCATGTGCCTGAATTATGCCAATGAGGCTTGGAAAACATTTGACAGTTAAAGTCAATCCTATACAAATGATGTTTTATGTTGTTTTCTCATATGTCTGATAGAAGGAGAAGGGTCTAGAAACAATGATGGTGAAAACCTCTTTACATCCCACCAATCATGAGAGTCATCATGATACTTACCCATGGACAATTATGTCATATAATGAAGGCTTATCACATACTCTCTTCACGTATTCTGCTAAAATTCCCACTCCCTTCTAACTGTATACTAAAACTGCAGAGGCAGTGTCTGCCTGTCTTCAATATGCAATAAACTCACATTTATCTTCACAGGGAACACTTGGAATGATGTGTTATTTCTCAGGGCTGATGTAACAGACTTCTATAAACATGTCCTCAAGGAACTTCCTCTCATTTTGGAGACCACAAGTCTTGAACTCAGGCAATGGCGGAACTGTCCCCAAAGGTTCTACATAGCCTGTGTTTCTTGTTCCTCGCTGCTGTTTGTACCAACAATATTGCTATCTCTACACTTAAAAACCCATTGTCAATCTCCACCTCCTTTACACAGCACCTCTTTTTTATATTTTAATAGTATATTTTATTTTACTTTATTTTATTTTACTTGTATGTTCCTATATGAGTTATGTACATGTATGGGAAGGAGCCCTTGGACACAGGGGTGCCAGATCCTTCTGCAGCTGGAGTTGGATTGAACTGCCCAATATGAGGGCTGAGACCTGAGTTGTGGTCCTCTGGAAGAGCAGTACATCTCTTTAGCCCTTCACATGGCATTTTCCTATCTTATAAGGATCGTTAACAGTGGATGAGGGCCCAATTTCATGCACAAAGGTCTGATTTAACTGCACTACAGGTGAGAAAACCCTCACCTGGAAATTTTAATTTCCAAATAAAATTACAGTTGCAGGTCCAAAGGAGACATGAATTTGTACCTATCAACTCAGTCTAGATGATACTTTGCACTGAGAATTTGAGTTTTCTGTATCATACACTAGAATGACTTAGAACTCAATTAATATTGATTATTGTTGGTTTGCATTTAATTTCTGCTCAACACTAAGGAGTGACTGTACCTGAACAACCCAGCTTTCTTACTCTATAGCTCTCACAGAAACTAACTTGAGGTTGTTATAACATCTGGGCCCTCTGTCTTCTTTTTTTGAAATTAATTTATTTATTTTTATTAATTACAGTTTATTCACTTTGTATCACCCCGTAGCTCCCTACCTCCTCCCCTCCAAATCTTACCCTCCCTCCCCTTTCTCTACTCATGCCCCTCCCCTAGTCCACTGATAGGGGATGTCTTCCTCCTCTTCCTTCTGATCCTAGTCTATCAGGTCTCATCAGGAGTGGCTGCATTGTCTTCCTTTGTGGCTTGGTAAAGCTGCTCCCCCCTCAGCAAGAGGTGATCAAAGGGCAGGCCAATCAGTTCATGTAAGAGACAGTCCTTGTTCCCATTACTTACAAACCCACTTGGACACTGACCTGCCATGGGCTACATCTGTGCAGGGGTTCTAGGTTATCTCCATGCATTATCTATCCATGATCCTCTGGCTTCTTAATGTAATAGCCTGACAGCTGTTATGTGTTAAGGGATATCATTAAAACATTAAAGTTCTGTAAGGTCTCAAGGTGTCGTCATTATCCAGGGAATTTCTGTGTGATGAGTATACTTTCAAAGGATGTGTAGCCGAGGTCCTAGTCACCTGTTCTTTAACAGCTGAATTCAGGCACGATGGTAGAACAAACAGTGGCAGAATTTTGAGTTTAGAATTAAAATTAACTTTTGTTTGGTCAAATTCTTGAGCTCTGTGTGTGTAAGAGAGAGAGAGAAAAAGAGAGAGAGAGAGAGAGAGAGAGAGAGAGAGAGAGAGAGAGAAAATGAGGGCAGAGGAGGAGGGAGAGGGAGAGAGGAGAGAGAGCGATTATATCAGACCTCTCCTGAACATCTTTTTTTCCTGTTTTGTTTTTCACTTGATGTGTATGTCCTAGAGAACTGGGTCCCTGGAAAGACTCTGAGGCCTTTCCAAAGTTTGTACATTTCATACAAATTTACATACAGGCATTGCTCTTAAGTAGTACTTAGATACTACATAAGTATTTTAAATTTGAATTTTAAGTATAATTTAGATACAATAGAGTTTATCAATAGCAAGAAATTCTAAGTCATTCTAGTGTATGATACAGAAAACTCAAATTCTCAGTGCAAAGTATCATCTTTAGGAAGAATGATTAACATTTTTATCTTAACTTTACTACTAGGTTTTCAGATTTGGAACCAAACCTGCTTTCTGGGTTGCCTAGTAACCTATGATGTCATGTGTTGCCTGCTAGGTGGTCACACCTGGAAGGCATGGTTAACTTGCCTCTTAAAAGGAAAACCCAACATGTGATCTCTCTCTTGCCCTGTTTTGGTCTATCTTCTCCCTTGGCCTCTTGCCTCTTGGCTCTCCCCTTTCTCTATTGGAGAGCCCCCTCTCCCTCTTTTTCTCCTCTCTCTTTCTCTCCATCATGTACTGCTCTCCCTTCTCTCTCTCTCTTAAGCTAGGGTCAAATGGAAGGGGAGGAGGACCTCCCTTATCAGTGGACTTGGAGAGGGGCATTAGAGGAGATGAGGGATGGGAGGTAGGATTGGGAGGGGAGGAGGGAGGGGGCTATAGCTGGGATTCAAAATGAATAAACTGTAATTAATATAAAAAATAAAAATTTAATTCAAAAAATTTAAATAATAATAAAAATATAATCCTTCCCTTGGAAAGCTAAAAAAATCTATATAAACAAAATCTATGATAAAGGCTGTCTAAAAAAATACTAGATTAAGTAAGAAAGGCACAGTTCTATTATAAAAAGCCTTCTTAGAGCTCTTCTGCTAACTGGCACTATAAATCTTCAGGAGAGTTATGTATTATAGCCTAGAATTATCCTCATTTCCAGGATTAATATTCAGTAAATATGCATTGCAACATGATTGGTTGGAGTTCAGAAAGAGAATGCTTAGGGGATCTAAGCAGATGAACTTAGAGAACCAAGCTAATGAATTCTGGCCTTTCTTTGCAGGATTCAGAAAAATCAAATCAGTAAGGGGAGCCAATGTTTGCCTGTGTAAATTGATTCATTATAGTGTGTATTCAAAACATAGCATTGGTCAGTTGGGAGTCATTCTCATTGTAAAGCTTCCTAGCAAGAGGACAACTAAGAGAACCTTGCCAACATGCCATTGTTCAAAAGATTATGAGCCAACATTTTAGATGTGGGAGGATCAATGTGTTTTGGAGGATATAAACAGGAAGCTAAGCCTGGAGGCCTGGCTGAACAGAATTTTTTTCCTTATGCCTCTGTGTTTCAACCTTTTTCACTTCTCCATTTATGTCATGTTAACCTAATAAATAAGTACAATGTAGGATATGAGATTTTTCTAGTTCCGCAGCTAAAACACGCTATAGAAATCCATCACTTTAGCATTTATTATTTTTCTGCTGTACCACTGGGTTGTCAATAAAAGCAGAACAAATGAGTGTTAGCCTTTGATATTTTACCACACTATACGAATGATCAAATTTGTAAGTTAAAGGCAATCATATTGGGTTTCAAGAACAGTTTAAGACTGAGTATCTGAAAAGATGTGTGAGTTCCTTAAAACAAAGACATAACATGCTTGGCTCACATTTCAAACAAAACTTGGAAAATTAAATTGATTTAAAGAGGAATTTTTCTCCCCAGGAGAATCTATTTGCACAGCATCTACTTTCATTGCTCTTATACTCTGTGAGTCATCAGGAAGTAACAAGAAGTCACACAAGAACACAGAGTCCTCTGGGCTTTGAAACAAATGGATCTGAAATTGCACAGTTGATCCTACCCAGAGGATGATGTATACAGACATTCAGCATAAGGAGAGTTGGATCAGTGCTATTAAATGCAAGCATTGCACCTGTGGAATCTGGAACATAATGTTGCATTGTGACTGATGAGGCGAGAGTGGGTGGTTTTCATTAATTCGGAGCCTCGCTATCTTCCTTCTTTGTCATGTGGCAAATGTTAGAACATTTACCCAACTTGTAGGTAATCTGCTGATGAAACAAGAAACTGTATTTCAGCACCTTACAAAGTTATTGAGTGCATGATATCTGTCAATCTTTATGGTAGCTGACAGGACTAGAAGGTGGAAATCCATCTGGCTTCTTTAAAACATAACTAAAATTCATGTGTAAATATAAATATAGAAGCAAGTTTATGTGCCTATTATAGGCACGTGAGAGTGAGATTACACCTTCAGTACTCAGAAAAAGAAGATGGATTCCAACCAAAGAAAGGACAAACAGACCTATTCAAACAAAGCTTGGAGTAGATTCAGGAGTCAGGAGAAGTCTTCACTAACTGGTAGCATTACACAGTAGGGGAGGTACAAGTAGTCTGTTCTGATAGGCCTAATGATACAGTGTTTAGGATAAGTTTCATCTGCCATTATGAAATAAATATCTTCAGATAGTTAAAGGGATACAAAACAAAACATCTAAAGCAATGTAAAGAAAATATAAGCAAAGGTAACAGTCACAAGACAAGGGCTTTCTGAATATGACCCTGGTCACTCAAGAAATAAATCCAGCTACTGGCATGTGGAACCTTATAATATTAAGTCTTCTGTTTTTTTTTTTCAATTAATCTGTTAATTGAATAAAGAGGCAGGTTATGGCAAGCTATACATTTGACAAAATATTAATGTTCAGAACATACAAAGAACCCAAAACCTAAATTTTTGTTAAAAAAAACCAACCTAATTAAAACAAAAACAACAAATGGGCTGAACTATAACAACAAACTATAGAGTTTTCAAAACAAGAAACACAAATACCTTATAATTATTTTGAAAAGTTTTCAACATTCCCAGGAATCAGGGAAATGAAAATTAAAACTACTTTGAAATTGCATCTCATCCCATTGAGAATGGCTAGGATCAAATGCTAGCAAAGCTGTGGGAAAAGAGGAACGCTGTTCATTGTAGGTAAAGGTATAAACAGTATAAACACATATAAGTACTGTGAAAAATCAGTGTGGAAAATCTGCAGCAAGCTAAAGAGAACTCATTGACCTAGCTGTAGAAATACCCCAAAGCATGCATCAAAAATAATCACATCCTACCACATCGATAATAGCATGTCCTAATCCTCTGATTCTCTACACTGTAGCTAGGAAATGGCACTATCCTAGATGCCTGTAAACTGATGAATGCATAATGAAGATGTGGCGCATTTACACACAGAATTTTATTGAGCTGTAAAGAAAAAAAATGAAGGCCTAAAAAACAATAAAATGGATGGAACCTGAAAGTATTCTTCCAAGTTAGGTAGTCCAAGTCCAGAAAGATAGATGTGCCATGTTCTCTCTTATTTGTAAACCTTAGCTATGAATTCTTGCTGTGCTCTGTTTAACCTGGCAAGCCAGTAGAGACTAGCAAAGTAGAAGGCAACCATTAGGTGGAGAAGTGGGGCAGGCAAACCCTGACAGAAGGAAGACAGTAAATACAAGTGACAGTAAAGTACAAAAGGGGAGCACCAGTATAGGGATGGGGCTGATTCAGTGGTCAGGAAAAGAGGAGCATTTGACAGTGGAGAATAAGAAACAATAGGAACATAAAGAAAATGCATATGGAAGCTTACTATTTTATGAATATATTAAAAGTTACTCATTGATAAAGTAAAATTAAGAGCTTTAGAGCACATTGCATGGGCAGGTGATAGCACTTCCAGAATTCCTAAGCTATTAAGACAAAATCTCAATTCGAGGTATAAGATTCCTCTGTACTGTTTGTTGATTAGGGAGGGAGGCCTCAGAGTTCCCCAGAAAAATGCAGGCGATTGCTAATGAGTTTTGATTGCCTACCAAAATGTGATGATAGCCCCTATTGCTGAAGACAATAAATACTACAACAGAATAAGAAGAAATCAGATGGAACTGAGTTGGAAACCTCCTCCCTGACCAGCTTTCATGACACTCAAGTTGCTATGAAGGTTGCTGGTGAGAAGAGGCATCAACAGATTTAACTAGCTATGAACAATAACATTTTTCTAGGTAATATGTGGCCACATGTGTAACAGTGGCATGAATATTATGGGAAACCAACCACCTTCTGATTGGATTTTATCATTTACACATTTAACAAATGATGTCATGAGTTTTGTAACCAGCAAACCAGTGATAATGATGGATGGACAATGAAGGATCTACCTGTTCAACAAGATAATACTCATGCCTAGCACTATGCACCTGAGCAACAACAGTGGTTGTCATGGACTTCATTGGCCATACAGTGGAACCTGGTTACTGTTTTTCAGTCTTCATCTTAGAAGATTCTTATTATAGCGGGAAAGTGACAGTTAATGCAAAAATTCATAAATGGTTCAGTTCTGAGAATAAAATTTTTAAATTGACCATTACTCATACTTGATATATTTCAAATGGGTTGATTTTTAAATTTTAAATGAATTAGATGGCTAGGAGGTAGCCACAGTGGTTAATTAATATAGCTAACACATAATTATCATAATTAGTGCTCTTTAACTCCTAACCTTTCTGGATGACTTTTTGCACAATTAAGTCTGCTAGGTAACTTTTTTGCTAAGAACTTTTCAAAGGGACTTGTAACCCCACCATTCATTCTGAGTCCAACTCTCTTAACAGAGAATTAACCTTCACTGTCAGCATTTGTCTAAATTAAAGATTCTTCTTTTATCTGTAGATATAAGAGGTATGAATCAAACAGTTTACTGACAATATGTTCTCTCAAAATTATGCTTATAATTTGCTTTAGTGATTTCCTAAGTGTCGTTCAGCATTTTAAAGTTTCTAACAGAACTTACAGAAATGACAATATACTTGCAACATTTTGTCTAGCATCTTACATTCTACCTAATTTAGTGTCTTTCTCCCCAGCTTGGAGAAGTCAGTGTAGGAAATTCTATCATTATGCTGTTGATTGCCATTTATATAGATCCTTAATTGTCCATTCATCACTAAATTTCTGGTCATAAAACTCATGACCTCAATTGTTAAGTATGTAATATGATAATTCCACACCTCCACTTGACTACTTTTTTTTTTAATAATTAGCAGTTTAAAATGGTAATAACTTATTTTCAAAAGAAATCCATCTTTGGCATGGACACAATTGAGGTGGGCCAGCTTCAGCAAGGGTAGGTTCACTGAGCCTGGATACGTGTTTTATAATATTTTCGGGATGAACAGCCTAATTCAAAAATGTTATTCCACATAAAGTCAAGTTTATGAGAAGAGAATCCCAATAACACAGCATTTTAAAGGTTTATTTTTGTTTCTTATCTTCTCATATTATATCATCAAAAACATATGAATGCAACGACCAAACTTAGAGCCAACAGGCAAAAGAAAATTATTATTCGTAACAGGACTTCAAAATTACTGGGAAAGTATATGGCAATAAGCTTGGTAAAGAATAAGGAGTAATAACTCAATCTAATATAGTAACTGACATTAAAAAACAATCTGAATAATAATCAAATAGATTATAAGTGGTTGTCAAAAAGTGAGAGAAAATTGGAAGCAAAAATGTAGGCAACTTTGTTTCATAGACCGGAAATTAGCTGGTTTAGAAAGAAAGGGAGTGCATTTTGTAATGCCTGTTACTATTTGTTTACTTATTGTATGTATGGGGTTGGCTGTGACTCATGAGAATCTGTTCTCTCCTGCTGCCATGAGTTACAAGGATCACATTCAGATGCCGAAACTAGAACAGCAAAAGCTTTTTCCCACAGAGCCATCTTGCTGGCTCCAAAAGGGCCATTTCAAAGTTTATTTTCATCCTTGAATTCCTCAGAAATTACATTTAATGTTATTTCTATGATGTTTCCACCAAGGAAAGTCTATTGCCATTGTTGCTCGCCATGTACCTATTCTGAGAAATCTCCATTTCTACAAATGGAGATTTGTAACAAATCTACATTTGTTACATGTAGCATGTGAAATCTAATGTGAAAACAATGTACAGGACAGTAAAAGAATTCTTCTGGTGTGTGTCTGTAGACCTCAGAACTTGTTTAGGTAATTATGGTCATACAGGTAAGATTCTTCCTACAGAAAACAACATGTAAATATTTGAATTCAGTCATAATGCCCATCCCAAATAGGGTCTCATGTAAAATAAATTGAAAGCTACTTATCTCTATAATTTAAACTTTGAGGTATTTTCAAGTCGACTTTAAGAGCATAATAAAGTAGCTCAGTTTAAAAAAGTTCCTCCTCACCCATTGGAATATACTATTGCTTTAATGATTTGCTAAAGTTTGGTTAGCTTATATGTATGATCAACTGTGGGTGTCACATACTGAACTACTGTGACTACAGAATTGTTTTCTGTGTCTACTTTAGAAAGAACCAATCCTGGAATTCAGATTTTTTTTAATTCTAAAAGCAGACTAATAAATAGTTAAAAGTATGTTGACACAACCAATAGGTCTCAGTAAAATGAATAGGATTGCTCCTAACTCAGGGAGACAGATAAATCAAGTTATTGCTGGATTTGTTAGAGTAATAGTCAATCAGATAAAATATATGAAAGTTATAAAAGAGATCATGCTTTGATTTTACACTGAGTGGTAAGAGTCTAGCAGTGGAGAAACAGGGAGAGAAAAGATAGATAGATAGATAGATAGATAGATAGATAGATAGATAGATAGATAGATAGATGACAGATTAGATGGATAGAGAGAGAGAGACAAAGAGACTGAGAGACAGAATCTGGTCATATATAAGAACAGAATTAAACAAGGTGATACCAGAGTGGATTACAGTAAACAAGAGCCCTGACTATTTCTTATTATCAATTATTAACTTGCTATGGATAATTAATGATGAGTAATGACATTGATAAACTAAACACAGGAAAGAAATGGAGAATATAAGGCTGGTTTGTGGGCTATCAGAGACTAAAACTAAAGCTTCCAGACTATCCTACTGCAGTTGTGCTCAGACTTGATGTTGATACTTGTTTTATTTATTTGATAGCCATCTAGGTAGACACACAAGTTTTCAAGAGAAATGAGCTATATTGTCAACTTCTTTATCATATACCCATGTATATTCATATAGTCAAAGCATATAGAATGTATTAAAAAAGAATGATATGGGAATGAGATCCACATTTTTTAATATTATGAAGAAAAAGGAACCACTCAAGATTGCTTCTAAATGCAAGCTCTTTTCAGATTCCCATTAGTGTCTGCATGGGATTCAGCCAATGGAATGTTTAATATTAATTCTATTTCTTAAGAGGGCTATGGATTTTTTATAAGGAAATAATACAAGTGTAAATATGCCACTATATATTTGATACTATTTTTCCTGCAAGAAGGAATTTAATGCCAGTAAATAGCTGACATGAGCTGCTTTCATTTCTGAGAAACAGAAAGGAAGGCTGCCCCAACCCTCTTCATACTATGCATGTTTTGTCATCTAATGTCAAATTCAACTGGAGCCTTATTATTAACACTCATCATGATTTGCTTTCACTTATTTATGCTAATTTATTCCACTGCCTCTGTTTGCCATCTTTTCAAATGGATTATTTCTAGTGGACTGATAGGTGAAAGAGCAAAGGGGAAGGGGAAAATTATCATATAAGTTTCAAATGATCTGAAGTGGTAGAGAGTGATTACAATTGCTTCATGATTTCCAATTTAAGCACAGCATGGTGATCTTTCTCAACATGAGTGCATTTAACATTTTATGGATGTGCTATTTTTAGGCAACCCCAAGGTCCCTGAAAGTTCATCTGTGGTCATTTTACCAGAGACATAAATTTAAATTATAGGTTTTGTGAAGCTGATAAGAAAATTACCAAGTCATTCACCAGTCGATCCATAAATCCCTAGCCCAAATACCCTGTACAGTACATGTTTAATGAGACAGAAGAGGACATATTTTGTATTTATAAATGTGACTACTGAAAAGTACCAGGATGGATTATTATAAGTATCTAAGCAATGTTTATTAAATATCCATCATGGTCATTAATGAGTCACTCAGACTACCCATCTCTCAGAATTGCATTGAACAAAAAAAGGATGAAAAATGCTAACCTTTTGTTATTTACTTGAAAATCTGGGAGCACTATGGAGGTATGCCACATAGACTGACAAATAGTTGAGACTTGATTAAATAGGAACTATAAGAATAATGATATATCAGTCAGGGCTCTCCATAGGAACAAATGGGTAGCATTAAGAGGTGGTATATTAGATTGGGTGACAGGATAAAGTCTGAGTAGTATAACAATAGGAGTTTCACACTGGAGAGGCAGACAACTGCAGAGCTGCTAATTCCAAAGTAGCAGTCTCAACGTGGCACCAAAAGTCTAGAGGAGTCCTGGACCTGCTGGTCTTCAGTTCATATCGGTTTCCTGAAGCAGTTTGTTTGAATATCGCTGAAGGAAATTGAAGTGGTAGCAGCAAGCCAGATCAACGTAATAGCAATAGTTGGGGTCAAGCAAGCAAGAAAAGCAAAGTTTTCTTTCTTCCATAGACTTTCCTCTGGACGAGTACCAGAAGGCACCACCACTTTTAATATGACTCTTTCCATCTAACTCAGTGATGAAGATCATCCCCATAACCAAGCCCACAGGAGTACAGGATCTCGGTAAGTCTTCCTTAAGACCCTCCTAAGTATTGTGTCAGGTTGACAGTTGAAACTCATCATCATAACTGGTATTTTTAGAATTTTACAAGCTAGTACTAGTTTGTAGGTAAGCATATAAAGCTGGACACAATCATTCTGAGTGAGGTAAGCCAGACTAAGAACCTTCAGATATGTAAGCTGCATTAGTAACACATAGTTTTTTCATTTCTATTCTTTTTTAATTTTTTATTATTCACTTTGTATCCCCCCTGTAGCTCCCTCCCAATCCCTTCTTTCCTCTCCCTTCTCCACTCATGCCCCTCCCCAAGTCCACTGAGAGGGGAGGTCTTCTTTTCCTTCCTTCTGATCCTAGTTTGTTAGGTCTCATCAAGAGTGGCTACATTGTCTTCCTCTGGGGCCTGGTAAGGCTGCTCCCCCTCAGGGGGAGGTGATTAAAGAGCAGGCCAATCAGTTCATGTCAGAGACAGTCCCTGTTCCCATTACTATGGAACACACTTGGACACTGAACTGCCATGGGCTACATCTGTGCAGGGGTTCTAGGTTATCTCCATGCATGGTACTTGGTTGGAGTATGAGTCTCAGGGAAGACCCTTGTGCTCAGATTTTTTGGTTCTGTTGCTCTTCTTGTGGAGTTTCTGTCCTCTCCAGATCTTACAATTTCCCACTTCTTTTATGAGACACCCTACACTCTGCCCAAAGTTTGGTCATAAGTCTCAGTATCTGCTTTGATAGTGTGCAGGGCAGAGCCTTTCAGAGGCCCTCTGTGGCAGGCTCCTGACTTGTTCCCTGTTTTCTCCTTCTTCTGATGTCTATCCTCTTTGCCTTTCTGGATTGGCAATGAGCATTTTGCTGCTTGCTTTTGAATCACTTCACCATGATGGAACTCTCCTACCGGGCCATAGGAGAGGAATATGAACTCAGTCCTCATGTGAATAATCTATTTTATTTATTGAATAAAATATTCAAATCTGCTGAGGTGACTACCAAGGAATAGGGGAAGAGGATGCAGGAAGAAGAATAGGACTGGAAAGAGAGGAGGGAGGGGCCTATGACAGAGATGTAAATTGAATTAATTATTAAAGAGAATGAAAAAAACCTTATGTTTTGGGATACTGGATGTTGTAATCAGCAATGCTGGTTTCAGGGAATGTACTTTTTGCATAATTCCCTTCCTTCAAAGCCACTTCTTTCTTATCTAGAAAACAAAAGTCTGGAGGTAGTCTGCCTGGGTGAATGGCATAAGGTATTTTATTAACAGCTGCAAAAGTGAAGGGTAGTATTTGTTTTCATTGTTATAAGCTTTCCTGTTCTCTGTAACTAATCAACTCTTACTGCTCTGTAACACTATTCTTATTTTTTTATCATTTAAAGTAATTTTCCTGTGCATTTATTCCTCTCTTATGAGATTAGGATTAGTCAAAATTTCATGTCAAATAGTATCTGAAATTAAAATTCAAGAGTTTATGAGCATGTATTGACTGACCAAAACCTAGCACATAGCTGCTTGATTAGAGAAAACAACAACACTAGCAAAAAAGTTATTTTAGCTGCCTGATAAAAGGATCTGTGTATCACCAGACGTTAGTTTAAAATATCTTCAGACCCTTAAAAGTAGATAGCTACAAGTGTCATCAAACGAAGCCATTTGATGCTAACAGTAAAATTTTCTTCAGACCTGAAAAATTAGATAGCTACAAGTGTCATTAAATGAAGCCATTGATGCTCACAGTAAAAAAAAAAAAAAAAAAAAAAAAAAAAAAAAAAAAGGAGCTTACCACAGAGGGCCTCTGAAAGGCTCTACCCTTCATGGTATCAGTGCAGATGCTGAGACTTATAGCCAAACTTTGAGCAGAGTTCAGGGAATCTTATGAAAGAAGGGGGAGATAATAAGACCTGGAGAGGACAGAAGCTCCACAAGGAGAGCAACAGAACCAAAAAATCTGGGCACAGGGGTCTTTTCTCAAACTGGTACTCCAACCAAGGACCATGCATGGAGATAACCTAGAACCCCTGCACAAATGGCAGTTCAGTGTCCAAGTGGGTTTGTAAGTAATAGGAACAAGGACTATCTCTGACATGAACTGATTGGCCTGCTCTCTGATCACCTCTCTCTGAGGGGGGTAGAGGGGAGCAGCCTTACCAGGCCACAGAGGAAGACAATGCAGCCAGTCCTAATGAGACCTGATAGACTAGGATCAGAAGGAAGGGGAGGAGTACCTCCCCTCTCAGTGGACTTGGGGAAGGGCATGAGTGGAGAAAAGGGAGGAGAGTGGGAATTGGAGGGGAGGAGGAAGGGAGCTACAGGGTGCATACAAAGTGAATAAACTGTGATTGATACAAATAAAAAATGAAAAAGAGATAAAAAGCAATAAAAGAGTTGATTATCTTGTTCACAAAATGCATCACTTTTATATCATTAGTAGCACTTGATTGTCTCATGATAATCTATTGTATAATTTTTTAAGTTATTTCTCTCTACATGTCTCAGTGCTTGTTTTCTGTTTATTTGATAGGTAATTGACAGCATAATCTTTCCAAACCACTGCTCCATGCATACCACTGTCCTTCACAGAAAACTTGCTGTGGACCCTTTAGTTCAATGAATTAATTGTCAACCAGAGATTACTACAGAAGGCCTTACACAGTTTAGTCTTCACTATTATGTCAACACTGCCATGCACACTCTCTTACTTCCCCCAGATAACATCCTTAGTTCCTCTCTTCAGCACACTATCATTCTAATTTCTGTATGGGCACCTAAGGTCCCTTTCATCCTCTCAGCTAGACTTTTGGAACTATGTGAGCCTGCATAGACTTATTTCTATATGAACATCAAACTGAATGATAGATATGAAGGGATTTTAAATGTTCTCCCTGAGTTTTCATTCAGGCAGCTCCCATCCCAACCAAAGCAAAGGACATTTCTACCACTCAAAAATTTCCATCATGCCACTTTCCAATAAATCCCTGTGCTTCTAGTCATTAATAGTACTTTTGGCTATTCCAGAACCTTGTAAATACATGAAAGCATGCCATGTGTACTCCACTACATCTCTCTCTTACACTCAATGTGTTTTCCTGTTATAAAGTACATCAAATGGTTTTCATTCTTTTATTATTTCTGCGTAGCAATGTATTGTGTTGAGTACAGTATTATGCCTCTACTTTTTATTTTAATTTTTACTTCTTTGTTATTTCAGTGCAAAGAATATGATACATGTCAACATTTATCTATACACATAATAATTACAATTTGAAGAATAATTCACTGTACTGCCTTATGAGTTCGGGGAAAAAAAAGACAGGATAATGAGGAATGTGTCATTCCTGTTATATCCTTTACTTCATTTGAAGTTACCTAATTTAATATTCATTGCAGCCCTATGAAGTAGATAGTACCCCTTTTCACAACTGAGAAAGAGGAGGCTTTAAGGTTGTAACCATCCTTTAGTCGAGTGAACTATTAAATGGAGGAAAGAACACGAAGCTACATGTTCTTGCCTTCAAAGCACTTATTTTTCATTCCTGTGTCTATTTTGCTTCCCTTGCAAACTATAAACTTTGCCTCTTACATAACTGTTAAATTTGGGATTCTGTTTTGTTTTTCTCATTGTCTTTTGGAAGAAACGTTATGTTAAGAAATAATACACATGCTGGAGAGGTTGTGGAGAAAGGGGAACCCTCCTCCATTGCTGGTGGGAATGTAAACTGGTACAACATCTTTGGAAGTCAATCTGGCACTTTCTCAGACAATTAGGGACAGTGCTTCCTCAAGATCCAGCTATACCACTCCTAGGCATATACCCAACATTTGTTCAAGTACACAACAAGGACATGTTTGTAGCCAGAACCTGGAAACAACTCAGATGGCCCTCAACAGAGGAATGGATACAGAAATTGTGGTATTTTTGCACAGTGGAATACTACTCAGCAATCAAAAATGAGGAAATCATGAAATTTGCAGGCAAATGGTGGGATCTAGAAAAGATCATTCTGATTGAGTTATCCCAGAAGGAGAAAGACATACATGTTATATACTCACTCATATAGTCCTATAAGATATGATGAACATAATGAAATCTATATACCTAAAGAAGATAAAGAAGAAAGAGGACCCAGGGTAAGATGATCAGTCCTCACTTAGAAAGACAAATGGGATGTGCATTGGATGTAGGAGAAAACAAGTAACAGGACAGGAGCCTACCACAGAAGGCTCCTGAGAGACTCTACCTAGCAGTGTATCAAAGCAGTTACTAAGACTCATAACCAAACCTAGGCAGAGTGCAGGGAATCAAATGAAAGAAGGAGTTTATATGATGTGGAAAAGATAGGAGCTCCACAATGAGTAAATATAGCTGGGCACAGGGGTCTTTTCTGAGACTGACACTCCACCAAGGACTATGTATGGATATAACCTAGAACCTCTGCTCGGATGTAGCCTGTGGTAGCTCAGTAAGCAATTGGTTTCCCATAGTAAGGGGAACAGGCACTATTTCTGACAGGAACTCAATGGCAGGCTCTTTGACCTCCCCACCTCCCAAGGGAGGAGCAGTACTGCTAGACCACAGAGGAGGAGGTCGCAGCCAGTCCTGAAGATACCTGATAAAACAGGATCAGATGAAAGGGGAGGAGGTCCTTCCCAATCAGTGGACTTGGAAAGGGGCAGGGAGGAAATGAGGGAGGGAGGGAGGATTTGGGAGGGAATGAGGGAACGGGATACAGCTGGGATAAGGAGTTAATAAAATCTAACTAATGAAAGAAAGAAGAAAAGAAAGAAAGAAATACAGAAAGAAAGAAAGAAAGAAAGACAGAAAGAAAGAAAGAAACAAAGAAAGAAACAAAGAAAGAGAAATAATACAAAAAATAAAATTACACAGAGATAGGTGATTAAAGTGTTCTCACTAACTGTCACTAACACCTTAATGCAGAGTAACCGTTGACAGGAAATAGAAAACAAAATAGAAAGCAAGACAAAGCTATGAGTCTCAATGATCCACCCTTAATGAACCATCTCAAGAGGCTCACTTTCACATCCGAACAAATCCACAGTCTCACAAGTTAGTGCCGCCAGATGCAGACCAAGTGTTCAAACATACAAGCTTGTGGGAGACACTTCATCTTTAAAGCACAAGGAAACACATTCATTTGTTCTTATTTGCTTTCTCTGTGTTTGAATTGATCTGTTAATTTTCCTTAAGTCTCAAAGTCCTTATTCTCAAAAGAAACATCCTAACGTTTGCTCCTCTTTATTGTTGAAATAATTTGTGCAGATCGATATAGTAGAATATGTTTTAAACAATGCTTGGCTCACAGTATACATTTTTTTTTCTGACCAAGAAATGGTTGCTCTTACCAAAGAACTCTGATTTCCCAAAACCATAGTTAGCATACTCTTTCTGAAGCCTGGAGCATAAGCACCTGAACACGTCCTACTCAGTAGTCATAGAATATAGGTATCTGACTAAATGGTTAATAAAAGCAATAGTAGATCTCAAATCATGAAGTTTTCCTCTTGGTTTGAATGAATAAGATTCAAATGAATGCTGTTTAAATGTAGCAAACATCATCAAGCTGAATAGGTCTATTAAAATTATCTCTTGAAAATGAGCGGCTACATAACAGATACTGCTGCTGTAAAACGTACTGCAAAGTCTCCAGAGAAGCTTTTAAAGAAAGGAAAACAAACAATCATGTCTTCATTTCTTTTCCTATTGCTGTAGTAAAATACCCTGACAAGAGCAACTTGTACACAGTTCAAGGTACAATCTATTATTATAAGAAGTCAAGGTAATAGAAACTTGAAGTACCTGGTTGCATTAGATACATAATGAAGACTGAAGGTAATGCATTCATTCTGCTGCTGAGTTCTTCCTTTTTTAAAATTTTTTATTAATTACACTTTATTCATTTTGTATCCCCCCATAGGCCCCCCCTCCTCCCCTGCTGATCCTATCCTCCCTCCTCTTTCTGCATGCATGCCAATATCCATGTCCACTGATAGGGGAGGTTGAGGTTCTCCTCTCCTTTCTGATCTTAGTCTATCAGTTCACATCAAAAGTGGCTGCATTGTCTTCTACTGTGGCCTGGTAAGGCTGCTCCCCCCTCAGGGGGACGTGATCAAAGAGCAGGCCAATCAGATTATGTCAGAGGCAGTCCCTCTTCCCATTACTATGGAACCCACTTGGACACTGGACTGCCATGGGCTACATCTGTGCAGG
>REGO01000098.1:2999989-3035420 GCA_010120015.1 Rhombomys opimus
AAGAAAGAAAGAAAGAAAGAAAGCTGAACAAAGAGGCAATGATACAAAGACTAGACAGGTTGAAATGAGCTATGACGAAAATCAGGTCTGTGATGTACAAAATTAAATTTATTTGCTTATGTATTTATGTATTTATTCATTTATGATCTCTCACTATAGGTTCTGAAGAAACTGGAGCAAAAGATAGGAAGGTATTCTATTAATATAGAACTTGTATTTAAATATGGAAAATCAGAAAATAATTAAGAACACAAATGGAATGATCTCTCATAATGATACATATTTGAAATCTAATAAAAGATGGTGATATTATCAAAATGAGCAATTGGATTAGAGAAGAGCAAAATAGATGACCAAAGAGTCCTCCCACTAAAATAGAGAAGTTTAAGTTCCGAATTACGTGATGAGCATCATGAAGAACATAAAAAGCTGGACAGTGGACAGAAAGAAAAACCTAAAGACATAAGGTAAAACTAAAATTTTAAAGGAAATGAAAAGTAAATGGAATAGTATTCCTGAAAAGGCAGAGGGGAAACTTTAAAGAAAGATAAGGAATATTCAGATGATGTTCTTATAGAGAGGAGAATGCCCCTGTGATATTTCAGCCAGAGAAAAAGATAAAGACTATGGTTTGAAAAACAGGAGTTGTTGACAAGTTTGATATAGGTATCATATAAAGAAAAGAACAAAGATGATTCTATGATTTGATGCTTGAGTGACTGAGTCCTACTATTTGTTAAATGGAGAGGAATGAAAAGATCAGGTAGAGTGGAGAAGGAGTTTGTTTTGAGCATCTCAGCAGAGATAGCAACTTGAAGGATACTGGCCCCCACATACTCACAAATTTTAATTCTTGGTCCTCAACTGGTAGAACAGTTTGAGCAGGATTGGGAGCTGTGGCCTGATTAGAGGAGGCAGGTCGGTAGGGGACTTTTTGAGATTTGCAAAATCTAAGTCATTCCAAATTAGGTATCCATTTCACACTTGTGGGCCAAAATATAAGATCTCAGATACTGCTCCAGTGCCATGACTTCCTGACTGCTGCCATGCTCCCTACAATAATGTTCACTGACTCTTACCCTCTGAACTTGTGAGTCCCCAAATAAGTGTTTATTATTATTATTATTATTATTATTAGTAGTAGTAGTAGTAGTAGTAGTAGTATTTCATTTTGTATCCAATCTGTAGCCCCTTCCTTCATCTCCTCCCGGTCCCACCCTCCCTCTCTCTTTTTCCCCTATATCTCTTCCCTAGTCCATTGATAGGGGAGGTCCTCTTCCCCTACTATCTGACCCTAGCCTATCAGGCCTCATCAAGACTGTCTGAATCATCTTCTCTGTGGCATAGTAATGCCACCTTGCCAGGGGAAGGTGATCAAAGAAAGAGCAGGTAATTAAGTTCATGCCAGAGACTGCTCCTGCTCTCCTTACTAGGGTACCCACATGTAGACTGAGTAGCCCCTGGCAACTGAGCAGTGGGTCTAGGTACTCAATGTCCTTAGTCATCTAGGAAATGTAAATCAAGACGACCCTGAGATTCTTTTAATGTAGAACTTCTATTTAAATATGGAAAATCAGAAAATAATTAAGAACACAAATGGAGAACCTTACACCCATAAGAATGGCTAAGATCAAAAAAATTCAAGGTACAAGACATGCTGGAGAGGTTGTTGAGAAAAGGAAACTCTCTTTCATTGCTGGTGGGATTGTAAACTTGTACAATCACTTTAGAAATCAATCTGGCACTTTCTCACAAAATTAGGAATAGTGATACCCTAAGATCCAGCTATACCACTGCCGGGCACATATCCAAAACTTGTCAACCATACAAGGATATTTGCTCAACTGTGTACATAGCAGCTTTATTCATAATAGCAAGAATCTGGAAAAAACCTAGATGTCCCTTAACTGAGGAATGGATACAGAATTTGTGGTACATTTACACAATGGAATACTACTCAGCAAATAAAAACAAGGAAACATGAAATTTGCAGGTAAATAGTTGAAACTAGAAAACATAATCCTGAGTGAGGTAAGCTAGAAGCAGAAAGACACACATGGTAATATATACTCACTTATGAGCAGATATTAAACATATAATGTAGGATAACCATACTAAAATCTATAGTCCTAAAGAAGCTAAAAACCAAGGAGGGCCCTAGGGAAGAAGTTTAATCCTCATGCAGAAGGGCAAACAGGATAGACATCACAATTAGGAAGAGACAGGGAACAGAACAGGAGCCTACCTCAGAGGTCCTCTGAAAGACTCTACCTAGTAGGGTATTGAAGTAGATGCTGAGACTCATAGCAAAACTTTGGGCAGAGGGCAGGGAATCTATGGAAGAAGTGGGAGATAGAAACGCCTGGAGGGGATAGGAGCTCCACAAGGAGACCAAAAGAGCCAAAATATCTGGGTCCAGGGGGGCCTGCAGAGACTGATAAATAAGTGTATTCTTTAAAAGTTGAATCAGTAGTAATATCTGATCACAGCAATAGAAAAGTAAATACGACATGTTTGTGACTAAATTGGCAGGCCAGGGGGTAGTTAAAATTGGAAAGCCAACAGCTAATTGAATAGTATCTAAAAATGACAAAGATAGGTTATGTCTAGGAAAAGTGTATAATTAAGAAAAAGTAAAATATAGTACTAAGCTAAGAGGAAAGGTGTTCATTAAAGACTAAATAGAACAGGAAACACTCAAAAAGGAAACAGAGAAGATGTCCTCTCTAGGAAGAAAAGCCAGGTAATAGTGTTACCACATTAATAACAATGTGAATTAAAATAGCATGCTTCCAACTGCAGAACATACAGAGAGATCAAGTAAAATCAGAAAGAAAAAAAATGGTCTGATTTAACCACATAGATTGGCTACTTTTCACAGAGGACTCAGAAACGTGGTAATAAAGTTTAATTCAAATGCATGAGGAGGTAAACTTTCAGGCCATGAATAATCTGTAAAGTTTATACAAAGGAAAGAGAAGAAGTATGAGAGAGTCTATAGAGAGACTTAAGAGATGCTTCTTTTTAATATTTATTTGCATGTCATTTGAAATGAAACTTAAGAGAATCTAAAGAATGAGATGAGAAACAGAATATGTTAGGAAAAACCGGAGTACCCTCTATCCAAAAAGGTAGTTAAGAGCACATGTCCGAATGAAGAGAGCCTAGAAATTTGGTGGTAGGAAGATAAAGACATTAACAGATGGATTTTCATTTTCATGAAGAATCAAAGTAAGAATAAGTGGTAATGATGTTCTGGAACAAAAAAGGGAAGCAAAGACTATGGAAACACAAACAGCACAAACCAGAGAAGCTCATGGAATATGTTATGAAAACTTGGTCTCGTTTTGAGATCAGGAGTCATGGATGTAGAATATATCGGCATAGTTTTGTTGTTGCTGTTTTTGTTTCTCCCTGAGAACACATAAAACATAAACAAATTTTTAGGATTTAAAGATGATGCATGGTACAAGAATAAAAGAACCTTGAACCAAAGAAGCTGGTGATGATGCAAAATTAGTTGTTCTGTTTTCTGTTTTTTTGTTTGTTTGTTTTTCAAAAGCTGATGCTCTGATGAAATTGGGGTAGAAGAGATTTATTGGGGATCTATACCTATGGCAGGGAAGGGGGAGATTCTGAATTCAGCTGAGAAATGAGTAATGTTGACCTAGAAAAACAATGGGAGGAAGCAAATGTAGCTCACGGAGTGAAACCTTTGGTACTGTTGCCTTGTTGTGTCCACAAGTATGCTAACCGGGAATGTGAGAGACCTTTCTGTAAATCAGTGCACAGAGACAACTGGTTACCTGATTCTTCAGTGCTGAGAAATTTCAGATTTGGAGTCTTCCTGATGACAGCTAGTCTTTTCATAAAGGATCACATTGAAGCTCTTCTCTGTGTTTCTTAGAGAGGCTGTATCATAAGAATAAAAAAAACTGTAAGTCCAGCCATGAGAGACAGAAGAGTTCCTTATATTATGTAGAACTTGGTATACACCCACCATGTACAAGCGGTACCCTAAAACTGAGAAGTACTGGGTGACCCTCCACTGTTGCACATTTTGTCCAATGCAATATCAGTTTGGAAATCTCAATGTATTTAGAACCTCAAATGAGTCTTGACCCCCAGATTCATCCTTTACATATAAAAAAAAACATTGGAACACATGAAGTTCATATTTATCAAAACTCCACAGAGATGACTCTGAAAATTCAGAAGGTTCCCAGCAGAAGGCTAAAACCCTTCACTCAGAGGCGAGAGCTATTTAAATTTAACATGATTTTCTCGCCTGGATTGACTTCAGTGTGGGCCTGCAACAAATGAAAACAACTAATTAGACAATGTCCTGGTTATTTCTATGAATGTACTTTATCTCTTTTATTCAATACTTTGGTGTCTAGATTTGTGTAGGGTCTCTCTCTCTCTCTCTCTCTCTCTCTCTGTGTGTGTGTGTGTGTGTGTGTGTGTGTGTGTGTGTGTGTGTGTGTGCCTGCATGTGTATGTTTGTATGTGAAGGCCAGAAGTCAATATCAGGTGTCTTCCTGTATCACTCTCCATGTTAAGTATTGAGACAGCATCTGTCATTGAGCTTAGAGCTGTAGTCTGCAGCATCCAAGAGTCCCTACGTTTTCTTGACATTATAGACATCTCTATGTGTGGATTCTGTGTGGGTGGGGAGGGATTCAAACTTGGCCCTCACACTTGTGCTGTAGGCATTATACCAACCGTACTATTGCCTCAACTCTAGTTTACTTTCTAAAAAACATACTTATTTTATTTTTACTATGTGTATGTCTGTGTGTCCGAGTGTAGTAATATTTATGAGAATGTTTAGGCACCAGGGGAGTTCAAAAGAGAGCACTGGTGTGCATGGGGCTAGAGTAAAAGATGGCTGTGAGCTAATGCTGGAAAATAAAGTTGGGTTTTGTTTTGTTTTGTTTTACAAACATTGCATTCATTGGCCCATCTCTCCAGTCCCTGTACCTTATTTTTGTTCATGTACATGTGTTTATGAAACTGGAGCAAGAAAAATATGCTTGAAGATCATTTAATTATAAACACAAAATTACCTTTTGAGAGCAAAGTGAAGCATAAGAATAATACAAAGAAAGACTTCACCTTTCTCTCAATAAAGCAATCCTTTTACCTTTGAACAGTATTCTGGAAAGAGAATATGCACCATGTCGTAATGGCCTCCAGATATGGATAGTCCTTAGAAGTAACTGCAGAGTCACCTGGCTAGGGACACAGTAGCCCTGAGCAATTTCTGCCAACTCTACTCTTTGCCATTCTGTTAACCACAGGAGTCCTCACATTGTGCTAGTGTCATCTGTTAATAACAAGCAAAAAAATCTGTACTGCCCTGTTAATTTTCTGGAAATTACAAGGCTAAAAGCAATGGCTTTTGTTGCTAACAAAAGACTTTAGTCTTAATATGTGATAGCTATGCATAGGAGAAAAGGATTATTGTAAAGTAAATTTAACAACATGGGTTATTAGAAGCTAAGTTTAGACTAAGTCTTTACCCTAGTTACTATGATTAGACTTGAATTTTAAAATATTATTCCAACATGGAATAGGAATGTTCCCCATGTTTCTCACATGGAAAGAAGCAATTGCTGAAAAGAATTTGAATTGCTCATGAATACAATGCAATTATTTTATTTAAAACATTGGCTAGATGAGAAATGCTCTAAAGATAGAAACTAAGGTTCCTCTTTTTAACACATAGATTCTAACTACCACCCTACCACACACATACTCACAAGAAGAATGAAGAAATTTTATTTTCCTAATTGATATATTGCTGACAAATATTATCAATGAGTATCAACTTGTTTCTCAAAGGAAGTAAGCAGAATAATCAGGAGAGGAGAGTAGGGTGACTATAGCCACATTCATGATCTGGAGGAAGCCACTTCTTCCTCTATGGCCCTTGCTTCTCACCTGTCACCTGGATGGTCTCACTAGGACAATGAAAGTCCTTTCCACTTCAGAAATTCTATCATAATCCTTCTATGGAAATGCTACAACCATCTGTAGTGTATCCCTTTGCTACTCAGAGCATCTGCTGAATGAGTAAAGGGTCTCTTCAGCAGGTCAGCCGGGATAATCAACAAAGCATAGAACTAAGAATTGTGAGTGCTTGCACAATTGCAGATAATATTCAAGGCACTTGATCAAACCTGTCTCCTTCAATCTTTATCAAAAGCAGATAAGAGTGCACTCTGTATCAGTTAAACGAAAGGTCAGATTTTCAAATAGTGAACATGTTTTCTACCATGGCATTTGAACCCTGGACAGGAACAGATTGATTTTTATGATTTAAAGCTCCCTGAAGCACATGCAAATTTTCCCTTTCTTGGAGAGTAAATTAAGCTATAAGAATATCATATGAGAAATTCATTTAATTTTTAAAAATTTCCAGACATATCTTTCAAATAAAATATTTCAAAATTAGAATATAGCATGTACTTGAGAGTCAGTGGACAATGGAATTCCAACTCTGCAATAAATCATTTAAATGAGGTAAGCCTGAGTGTCCTCTATAAAATGAAAAAAGCCTATCTAGATAAGGAATATTATGTGAACTAAGCAAGTGGTAGACTGGTAGACCAACCACAAAACATTCAACCTACTTTGTCCTGCCTGCAAGATGTGATGGGGTAAAGGTAGCACAGAACTAATGGGAGTGGTCAATCCAAATTGAGACCCACAACCACAAGAAGAGTTCACCCCGATAATTTCTGGGTGGCCACAAACAGAGGCTGGAGAGCCCAGAAACCTGGAATAGAACCGAACAGGATTGGAGGGAAAAAGAAGACAATGAGATGATTCCAGAAGATGTTTTGTTATACTCGTAGACTGGAGCCTATCATAATTTTCAACAGAGAGGATCCATCCAGAAACTGGTAGGAGCAGATCCAGAGGCTTATTGTCACTAAGCAGAAAGGGGTAGCAGGGAGGATTAGAGCAGGGGGGCTGGGGTAGATCAAGGAAACCACAAGAAAACACTGCAGCCAAGAATCAACTAAGGAGAACTACAGTGGCTGACGTCACAATCAAGGAGCCTATATGGGTTTGACCTAGGTTCTCTGCATACTTGCTGTGTTTGTGGGAGTGTTTGCAGTTCTTGTGGAAATGGGGGCTGTCTCTGAGTCTTTTGACTGCTCTTTGGGACCCTTTTCCTCTTATTGGATTGCCTCATTCAGCCTTAATATGAGAACCTTAATATGTCCCTAGTCTTACTGTAACTTGCTATGCCATGTTTGGTTGCTATACCTGGGAGGCCTGTTTTTTCTGAAGGGAATGTCAGGAGAATTGGACCTTGGGGGAGAGGGGAGGTGACAGAAGAGAGACTTGGAGGGGAAACTTTAGTCAAGATGTAATATATGAGAGAAGAATAAAAAAATAAAGAAAGGAACACATATGCACGTAACAAGATTAAGTAAAAAGAGGCTAAGGATTTCAGAAAGAGAGATAATGGGATATGAGGGGCTGAAGGAAGGAAAGGAAAATGGCAAATGATGTAATTATATTTTATTTACAGAAAATAAATCATTACGAATATTTAAAAAAACACTCTCATTACCATAAGAAGCAGCACCGTTAAGGTTGACTGCTAAGCTTTTTTTAATTAGTCTTTTATACATTCTTTACTTGTTAAATTTTGCTCATTTATTAATTCTTGCATATATTTACTATTTTAGAATGTAAGCACAATAAACACTGTGATTAAAGAAGTAAAAGGAAGAAAGCAATGCCACCTTCTATTTGGGTAGGAATTTAATAAGGTCATGCACATAAGACACTAACTTCCCTTCCCATCTCTTTCCTTAGAATGTACTCTATTAATTTCCCACTGTGACTTTATTATAAGTGCACAATGTTTAAACATCATGCAAAGACAAATTTCAAGTATTTGAGTCCCTGACATGGGCACTGCAGAGAAAGCAGTCATTTAACCAGAGCACGAATGTGTCACAGATCATATGCTGCATAGCAAAATCTAAATAGGCCCATTTATTCTCCTATACCTCCTAGTTGACTTCACCATCATGAGGTTGGTAAAATATCATTGTTAATGATCAGTACTCAAAAGAAGACATGTTTTTGTCTGTTTTACTTTTTTTTTTAAAAAAACTTATGTAATATATCCTGATTTCCCCTCCCCTAATTCCTCCCAGACACTTCCCAGACATCCAACTCCACACCTTATTTCTCTCTTTACAAAATAATAATTTTTATTATAATATTACTATATTATTATAAATTATATTATTACAAATTACAAATTAATACACATTAATAATATATTATTAAATATAAATTAATGAACATTATTATGAAATAATAATTAAAATAAGCAAGTCATGAAACTAGGATAAATTAACAAAAATAACAAGAGATAAGCATAAGAAACACACGGTTACACACATACACACACACCACAAACCAGTGAAAGGACAATCAAAAACAATAATATACAATTAAAATGCCAGTGATACAAAAAATGCACAAACAAAATGATATGAGATTTAAAAGTCCACAAAAATACTATCGACTTTATTTATGTTTGCCATCTAGAGGTGGGTGTGATGCCTTCCCTTAATTGTGGTTGATATGCCCAGTGAGACTCCATTAGATAAAAGTAAGTTTTTCTTCACAAGGAGATGGCATTTGGAGGTAGAGAAGCAGTTTATTTGTCAGTTTGACTGAGGAAATTTAGAAGAGAGACAAAATCTTCTATGTGTTCTTTTTCCTAAACAGGTAACCCTGGAAACCAGTTGTAATCAGTTATGGTACCCTCATAACACAGAGGGACCTCTCTCAACCCGGATCACCAAATGACTGACACAGTAATGGAAAGTAAGTCCATAAAATGGACCACACAGTAAGAGACTGAATATTAAACTGTTAAGGTATATGAATAAAATTCAGAGATCTTGTGCTATAACTTACTAACACTAAAACATATACCTGCTCATGATTCGGAGGGAGCAGAGCCCAGGGAGTTGTGCCTGGCCTGTAATTCCACTTGAAATACTTAGAAGAAAGAATGCTCTTAGTTCAGCTCTGAAAATTAAACAGTTATATTCACCATGAAGCCCTGAGGTTTAGGAGTTTATGAGCTATCATTGTAAAGAGAGAGATCAGCACAATGAAATGTATGAAGTTATAAAGTAGCAGGACACAGCAATTGCAAGAAACTGAACTTAGGAGCATATTTGCAGTATGTTGTTGCTAGCAGAGCCCCAATAGGAAATGATGTCTCATAAGCGTGTGCACCCTTTTCTTCTGAGATGAAAGAATAGAAAGGGAGGGGGGAAAGCTGATGAAGGTATAATTTTAATAAAGACGTTCTTCTTTTGCCTCAGTTTGTCTCTCAAAATAAAGCAAGAATGGCTTAATTGTATTATTGTATTTTGTTTCTTCTGCTACTAATGTGCATCCACAACACCCCTGATTCCCAATGCCACTGGTTCCAAGCTCAATCTGCCAATGTTCCAAAGTGGCTTCCTAGTATGTAACATCCATATTCCACTTGGGATCTTGGATTCCATAAAACTCATTTAATGTATGAACTTAATTACATAGAGATGGATCAAGGGCCTCAGAGGTGAAAGGCTAATGAGGGCATTAAATCTTGAACCACTTAACAGCTGCCCCAACACTTGCAAGAACAGTATTTTAAAATAGTGTTTGAAATATATTTAAACTCAAATAAATAAAACATACTTTCCTGCAAATGATGCCAACTCCTGCCAATTAAATTCAGATCTATTTAAAAAAAATCTTTAGCTCTCAACAAATGCTGGCTGCTTTTTCCCACTAAAAGCAATTCTGAGCATCCAGGCTCTCACTTTTTCTCTGTACCATTATGCTGCATTCCTCTTGTTAATATTTAAAGCTCCTGAAACTGTTTTCCCCATGCCTTTGGAGTAGAATGCAAAAGTGAAGGTTTCTGTTTTACAATGGCATGTAACCATAATCCCATACTTATTAAGAGAAGGTATTACTAAAATAAACATGTGTGAATAGAAAAATTTTTTAAAAGGCCACAGACAAAGAGGATCCAGGCAGTCCTAATGAGACCCAATAGGTTAGGGTAAGATAGTAAGGGAAGGGACCTCCCTTATCAGTGGACAAGGGGATGGACATAGGGAAGGAAGAGGAAAGGATTGTAGGACTGGGAGGAGATGAGGGTGGGGACTACAGCTGGGATAAAAAGTGAATTATTATTAATAATAATGATGAAAAAAACCAAGCACAAAGAATCTTGAAAAGCCATATGTCTTTCTGCTGTTGTACAATATATTAGTAAATATTCTTAGGAGGATGATACAATGATAATAATAAACTATGGGTTTGAAATGTCAAGTGGATTTGTAATCCCTTTCTATAGAAGCTTTTATTTTGTTCTCAAAATTATCACGCAACTATTTTGCCATGAGAAGAGTGAAAGCCAGTGATCACAGAAACTCAGCCATGGTGTCATAGTTTTAAGCTCTTTGGATGTAACTTGTGGCCACATCCATCTGACATTAATTTAAAATGATATGCTATTCTGCCTTTAAATTTTAGAGTTGTTTTACTTATTAAGATAGGATAATTGAAACCACAAAGCATATATTAAGTATCTATTGCAGATTCAATAAAACTACTAATACTCTCTTCTTTGAATCATAGACTCAAGTTTATGGAACTATATTAGTTAATAAAGTCATAACCAGCTTCGTGAACTCCAGATAGATGAGCACATGAACTTGAATTCTAATATATTTAAGTCATAAAGTCATAAGTCTTTTATTTGTGGATATGACTGGGCACAAAAGAGTATTAGCTGCTATTACAGAGTACCCAGATTTAATTTCCAGAACCAACATGGTGGCTTACAACCATCTGTAAGAGTTTCTGATGCCCAAATCTCAGAAAAACTAAAAGAAGATGTAATTTCACAATCTGGCTGGAATGAAGGTTTGACTAGAATTTAGTTAGATGGCGTTCAGAAGTGGAATTAGTATCTTTTCTACACTGGTGTGAAAATCGTACCAAACTTTAAATTTCACAGGTACATCTACAAACCAGTCCAGAATCATAAGATCCCAATCACAAACCGGGATCATCAGAGGAGAGCATTTTGAGTGAAGCATGCTGCACTAGTTCTAAGAACAGCTGCCTTCTCACCCTCACTGCTCAGACCATTGAGAATGTGGGTGATAAGGAAGAGAATGGCCTGTAAGAAACAAAATCTTTCCCTTCAAATAAGCCATAGGCTGGATGTGGTGGAGCATGCCTGAGATCCCAGCACTCTGGGAGGCAGAGGCAGAGGGATCTCTGTGAGTTCCTCACTAGCCTAATCTAAGCGAGTCCAGTACGGCCAAGGCTCTGTCTCTAAAAACAATAACTAAATAAATAGATATTCAACAGACAGGGATAAGAAAGCTTAGGTCCTTATAAAGCTACTCTCCACTGGGGCACCTATGACTGCAAAGGGTCTCTGTTCTAATTATTACATAGCTTATAACATTTACCCTTAGAATGAATACATCACTCCTTATGCTATAGATCTTACCAGTTCCCAAGTGCCTAACTGAACTGTCTACCCCTCACTTTCTTCACATTTGCTGTCTTGGAATTTCAGGTCCTGAGCTATCCCACTATCAAGAGAAGTCTTTGGACTATTCCTTTTGCTAAAACCTGTCTCAAGTTTGTCTATCTTAGCTTTCCATGGTTAGTTCTTACTTGTTTTAGCAATCCCACCACAACTCTCCTTTCACTTAAGCATCCTTCCTGTAAGCATATAATTTTTTTTTTACTTTGTTACTCAGAAGGTTTTGGGGAAGATGTTGTTTCTCTGTTAAGGTGACTATTTTTGTTACTATTGTACTATCACCAATGATCACCATGCATGAAAAGCATCAATATTCGTTAAATGTTTCCATCAAGAAGTTGAGGGATGTGACATGTTGGAAAGGAGCTTTACTTGCAGGCACAAGGACTTATATTTAGATTCCTAACCACCACATGAAGAAAAAGCCAGAAAATGTGGTGCATTTGTGAACCCAGCGCTGAGGAGGCAGATACAGGTAGATCTGTATGACTGTTTCTGCTCAGTAGAGCTGGATCAGTGAGTTCCAGGTTTAACTGAGGTGCATGCATTTAATGCCAGCACTCAGGGAAGCAGATGCAGGCAGATCCTGTCAGTTCAAGGCCAGCCTGGTCTACAAAGTGAGTCCAGGATACCCAAAGCTATATGGAGAAACACTATCTAGAAAAAAAAAAACAGCAATTGAGGAAGACATCAGGTACGTGACCTTGTCCTTCAAATTTAAATTAATGCACATTAACTTGTACTTTCATGTATATGTGCCCATATGAACACACACACAATTGCTCTTGGAACAAATATTTTTGTTTTAGTCTAAGGTGGATTGCTCTAATATTCTTTAATAGGATAAAACACAAGAGAATGAGTGCCATTTTTCCCTATTCCATGAGAGAATAAAAGGGCTTGTTGTCTCTTTCCGTGTGCTACCAGAGCATAAAATTGACAAAAAGTAGCAACACCCTGCATCTTCATATTGTAGAATTCTGTAAAACCTAGGAAGGTTGCTGATAATGTCTAACACAGACACAGACAGGACTGGAGTCCAGGAAGGAGGAAGATGAATGATCAGCAACATCATTAAATAACTAATTTTACCAATTTCTGTTTTAGAATCCTGTAAGGATTTTAGTGATGTAACTTTCATGAGTTGGCTAGTAAGTTAGGATATTGTATCCAAGGACATCCCTTTTAAGAAGAAGAAAGTCTCAGAAAGTCCCAGATGGATTTCCAAAGTGGTTGTACAAGGAGGGTTCTCCTTTCTCCACATCCTCTTCAGTATGTACTGTCACTTGAGTATTTGATCTTAGCCATTCTGATGGGTGTACGGTGAAACTTCAGCATCATTTTGATTTTCTTTTCCCTGATAACTAGGGATGTTGAGCATTTCCTTAAGTGTTTCTCTGCCATTCAATGTTCCTCTATTGAGAATTCTCTGTTTAGCTCTGTACCCATTTTTTTTATTGGATTACTTGATTTGTTGCTTTTTAACTTCTTTAGTTCTTTATATATTCTGGATATTAGCCCTCTGTCAGATGTAGGGTTGGTGAAGACCTTTTCCGAGTGTGTAGGCAGTTGTTTTGTCCTGATGACAGTGTCCTTTGCTTTACAGAAGGTTTTCAGTATCATGATGTCCTATTTATTGATTATTCATCTTAGAGTCTGTGTTGTTAGTGTTCTGTTCAGAAAGTTGTCTCCTGTACCAATGGCTCTTCCCCAATTTTTCTTCTAACAGACTTAGTGTGTCTGGTTTTATGTTGAGGTCTTTGATCCATTTTGATTTTGAGCAGAGTGATAAATATAGAAAAATAAAAAACCCAGAATTGCCAAAACAGTCCTGTACAGCAAAAGATGGTCTAGAGGCATCTCCATCCTTGATTTTGAGCTGTACTACAGAGCAATAGTAATAAAATCTGCATGGTACTGGCATAGAAACAGAATGGTGGATCAATGGAATCAAATAGAAGACCAAGAAAATAATCTACACATGGTACTGGCATAGAAACAGAATGGTGGATCAATGGAATCAAATAGAAGACCAAGAAAATAATCTACACACCTACAGATACTTGATTTTTGACCTAGAAGACAAAACCATACATTGGAAAAAAAGACAGCATCAACATCCCTAGTCACCAGGGAAAGACAAATTAAAATGACCCTGAGATTTCACCTTACACCCTTCAGAATGGCTGTATCAAAACTTAAGTGAGGACATATTCTGGAGAGGATGTTTACAAAGGGGAACCCTCCTCCATTGCTGGTGGGAATGTAAACTTTTACAACCACTTTGGAAATCAATCTGGCTCATTCTCAGATAATTAGTAATAGTGCTACCTCAAGATCCAGCTATACACTCTTAGGCATATATGCAAAAATGTCCAAGTATACAACAAGTGCATTTGTTCATCCATTTTCATAGCAACTTTATTTGTAATAGCCAGAAGCTCGAAACAACTCAAATGTCCCTCAACTGAGAAATGGATACAGACATTGTAGTACATTTACACAATGGAATACCACTCAGCAATTAAAAACAAGGAAATCATGAAATTTGCAGGCAAATGCTGGGATCTAGAAAAGATTATCCTGAGTTAGGTATCCCAGAAGCAGAAAGACACACATGGTATATACTCACTTTTAAGTGAATATTAGACATATAATATAGGATAATAATACTAAAATCTGTACACCTAAAGAAGGTAAGCAAGAAGGGTAAGATGATCAATCCTGGGTAAGATGATCAATCCTCACTCAGAAAGACAAAGAGATCGCAGAAGTGGGGGAAAAACACGGAACAGGACAGGAGCCTACCACAGAGGACCTCTGAAAGATTCTACTAAGTAGGGTATCTAAGCATGAGTATGATGAGACTCATAGCGAAACTTTGGGCAGAATGCAGGAACTCTTATGAAGAAAGGTGAGATGAAAGACCTGGAGGAGACAGGAGCTCCCAAAGAAGAGCAATAGAACTGAGAAATCTTGGCCCGGGGTCTCTTGTGAGACTGATACTCCAACCATGGACCATGCATTGAGATAACCTAGAACTCCTGCACAGATGTAGCCCATAGCACCTCAGTGTCCAAGTGGGTGCCCTAGTAAGGGGGAAAGGGGCTGACTCTGGCATGAACTCAGTGGCTGGCTCTTTGATCACCTCCCCCTGAGGGGGGAACAGCCTTACCAGGCACAGAGGAAGACAATGCAATCAGTCTTGATGAGACTTGGTAGGCTAGGGTCATATGGAAGGCGAGGAGAACCTCCCTTATCAGTGGACTCTGGAAAGGGCAAGGGAGGTGTAGAGGGAGGGAGGGTGGGATCTGGAGAAGAAGAGGAAGGCGGCTACAGCTGGGATACAAAGTGAATAAATTGTAATTAATAAAAATATCTCTACGCTCTTTTTCAGTAAAATCTGAACCTATCTTTCTATTCTACCCTACTCCTTAACTTGTCACTTTTTAGCTAAGAATTTTGTATTGAATTAATTTCCTGAGTTAACTAATTCCTATTCATGTAGTCTTTCCAAGGTATGTATTTTCAGTGGAGTCCACACTGGAGAGCGCAGTACTCCTAGGCTCTATAATTCTTGGAAATCACCATTTGGATGAGCCGCAATGAAACAATGAAACAATTGTTTCAATATCAAAACAAATTCATTTTCTTCATTAACATCTATCCAATACTCCAATTTTTTTTTCTTTCCTCTATTTTTATTTTTATCTTGATTTTATTTTCATCCATTCACACATGTTTTCTCTCCACTCTGCCATACTATTTTACTGTTCTACCTTCACACTTATTAATGAATCGTGCTCACATTCTTTTTCAAATTTGCACAAAAATCTTACTGAGTCTCTTTTGAAGTAGGCAATTTTATTGAGTCATCACATCTGTCTCAAACATCGCTTTATCAAAAACAAAGCTTCTATATTACCTCCCCCTTCCATCAGATGGCTTTTCACTTATCTATCTTCTACCACCATGCTTGGGATAGTTTAGAATATTTTGTTATGTCAGCTACGATCACATTTGTAAACACTATGATATAAATGATCTTTTAAATAGCACATGACCCCTGTCTACTACTGATACCCACTGCTCAAATGCTTTCACTCACAGTTTACTTGACATCACTAACAAAGATTTCTTTTTTATTTATTTATTTTTTACTTTGAACTGTCCTAGCATTGTAAAGTATTGTTGATATTTTAAAAATCAAGGTGAAATAATCAATTAATAGAAACGCTTAATCAGTCACATTCAACATAAATGGTGGGTCTTACATGATCTTGACCCGATTTAAAATAATCCTTCTCAATAATCTAGTGAAAATTGATAGTAAAAGGAAAAACTCAAACAATCATTTAATAGAAACTTATGGTGGCCTTGAGACCTTAGTTATATGCTTTGCATTATAATAAAATTCAAGCTGTTTAGGAATTGCCTTTTTTTCAGAACAATTTTACACATGTAATAAAATTATCTTTTATTCTTTTGGAATGCCTTTAGTAAAAGACAAAAAACGTCGTAATAAGGCTACTTGGTTTATCTAATATTTTTTTCATTACAGATAATTTCCCTTTAGTAATACTCTGATCTAATTTTATCCATGGCAAATATCTAAAGGTATGCAGACATTCACTTGTACTTAGGAACAACACATTTGTAAATGACATCAGGTAACATTCCTCTGTGCTACAAAGACAGAGAAAAATATCTGCACAGATATTTTTCATTATCGAGAGTGTTCGTGAGACAAAGTCATTAAGGAAATGTACAATAAATGATCATAACTTTAGAAATAGTTTCTTAATAAGTTTTCCCAAGATGTTTTTCATTGTCAACATAATGAAAAATTAAGTTTGTGTAAACAGCATAAATTAATTACTTCATAACCTTTCTGATAACCTCGTAGTTACTAAGCTAAAATTGTATTTCAAATATAGATAACAATATATTGTACACAAAGGAAAGTGAAAGTAGATATAAAATAAAAAGTCAGTATCTTATGGAGTTGAAAGTTGACTTCATTTCAGGACACCAATTCAAATAAGTGATTCATTACTCACTTGTCATTAAGCAACAAACAATTACCAGACATTTGACTTCCTTAAGTTTCATCTCTGATGTGAAAATAATACATAAAATCCTTCAGAGTTATAGTAAGAATCATTTGACACTATATTGATTGCACAGCACTATACCGGACATAAAAGAAGTGCTTGTTAGCTGGTTTATTCTGTATCTGTATGTGTAAACACACTTATAGCATGACATACATATGGAAGTCAGAAGACAGATTGCATGAGTTGGAGCCCTCCCAGGGATTGAACTTAAACTGTCAGGCTAGTAGCAAATATTTTATCATCCTAAGCCATCTCATCAGTCTGTAGGGATTAATTTCTTATCATCACTGATGAATGTTCACTATCTTCAGATTTGTGGCTTTGCTGTAATTTCTATGTTCAGCCTTATATTTGCTTCTTAAATTATATAAATTAAGCATATTGAACACGAAGTAGAATTTCAACAGACCATCAATATTTCCATGCCACTGAGAATATTATCATTAATGTTTTACCATTTTTCAAAAGTCTCTTTTTTTTCTTTGAAGAAGCATAGCAACAGTTACATGCTCACCTTTTTCCCCCCTACTATTTTGCATTATTTTCTTCACCTTCATGAACATTATTCTGTAGGTGGTTTGTACCTTTAGTCATTTGAGAAATATTTTATAGTTAGATGTTATTCTGGGTCTTTAAAAATTACTATTGAACCAAAGACAAAGGATGCAGTCTCTCTAGATCATTTTATATTGTAAACGTGATAGAAAGATTATAACTAAGAAATATAATTAATAAGAATGTTTTATATTATCTTGTTGAATAAAGAAAGCAATAGGGAAGAACAATGTGACTAAGAATTGGTAACTTGAAGGTGGAGTGATTATAAATTCAAGTGACAGAGCAAAAATTTGAAAGAGGTGAGAAAGTAATAAGGTTAGATTAATGGATACTTAATGGAATGGGGTTGCTCTGCAGGCAGAAAGAATAGGATCTATGAAAACACGATATCTTTAAGAGCAAGTGGGAGCTGTAATAGAGGAAGAAAGGAATAAATCTATATATGAAGAAATAAAATAAAAGAGGCAACCATAACAGAAACTTATGACATTAATTCACCAATAGAACTTCATCTTAAATATGTGAGATTCATTGGAGGGTGTTAAAGCATATATGGAAAATTGTCTAACTCATACTTAAAGAGAACATTGTTATATTAAGAAAAGATTTTTTAATGAACTCTATTATTATTATTATTTAAAATTTATGCACTTTGTATCCCAGTTGTAGCCCCCTCCCTCATCTCCTCCCAGTCCTACTTTCCCTCTGTCTTCTTCCCCTATTCCTCTTATCTATTCCATTGACAGGCATAGTCCACCTCCCCTATTGTCTGACCCTAACCTATCAGGCCACATAAGAACTGTCAGGATCCTCTTTCTCTGTAGGCTAGCTAGGTCTCCCCACCAGGTAGAAGTGCTCAAGGAGCAGACAACCGAATTTATGACAGAGGCTGTTCCTTCTCCCCTTACTAGGGAACCCACATGGAGACTGAGCAGATGCAAGAAAATACACTAGAAAGAAAGAGAAATAATGATGTCAAAAATGATGGCTTTCCTGGGCAAGGGTATAAAAGTTGTCAGAAAATGCAGCCATATGGAAGACCAGACCATAGAAGTTCTTGGTAGAAATTTTTTCAAACATGAGGAAAAAAGGAGTCAGGATAATTGCCCAAGATTAAGACATGAGTAATTACATATTAACAAACTCAGAAATTATTGACATACTCATAAATTACTTTTTTTCCTTAAAATATATGTAGTAAACTAATCATTATAGTAATCGCTGAAGCATTAAACACTTGTAAGAGACATTACAGTCGATTTTTGCAATCTTTACTGTGTATTTTCAGTACTTATCCACACTGATCTGTGTTGACAGTCTTTACTAGAACTGCCTTGTAGTAGTTTACCAAGGGCTAAAGCATTTTTCTCACCTTTTATTCTTACACAAGTACTCTGTTGTGCCTACAAGTATACTGTTGAAAAGACCATAGCATAAAATCTTTTGTATCTCTTGGTCTGTGTGTTTGTATATATAACAGAGAAGACAGGGAAGTATAAAGTGGTACCATCATCATGAATATTTTCAATTTCTTTGATTAATTACAAATAAGCATCCAAGTTTAATGTACTGTGATACATACTCCCATGAAAAAAATATCTTGTTTTTATATTGTCACCAAAATTTTATGTTTCCTCATTTTACCTTCTCCAACTTTAAGAGCAAGGAATATCATGTTTCTAGAAATATAATCAAATTTAATTATGTGCAATAGATATCTTTCTTTTTTATTAATTTTTTTTTATTTTTTGATAGTCTGCAGGGCAGAGCCTTTAGAGGTCCTCTGTGTCAGGCTCCTGAATTGTTCCCTCTTTTCTCCTTCTTCTGATGTCCATCCTCTTTGCCTTTCTGGATAGGAATTGAGCATTTTAGCAAGAGTCTTCCCTCTTGATTAGTTTCTTTAGGTGTACAGATTTTAGTAGGTTTATCCTATATTATATGTCTATATGAGTGAGTATATACCGTGTGCATATTTCTGCTTCTGGGATAGCTCACTCAGGATGATCTTTTCCAGATTTCACCATTTACCTGCAAATGTCATGATTTCCTTGTTTTTTATTGCTGTGTAATAGTCCATTGTGTAGATGTACCACAATTTATGTATCCATTCCTCCATCGTAGGACATCTAGGTTGTGTCCAGCTTCTGGCTATTACAAATTGAGGCTACAGAACAAGGAAGCCTCAATGAATGATTATAATGGATCTTCTTGTGAAGAAGAAGTAGACTAGAAATTGCGGGTGAACTGGGGTCTGGTGGAGATGGGAATAGGAGGATTCAAGTGGGGAGAAGATGGAGGGAGAGAGTACTCAAAAAGACAGTGAAATTCTGTGGCAATTGGTGGTAAGGCAGAATTCTAGTACAATGGAAACTCCCATGAATGTATTAGAGGGAGCCTTGCCATGACTCCTAGTAATGAGGGATTCAGAGCCTGGACTAGCCATCTCTAATAACCAGACAAGACTACTGGTGGAATGTTTAAGACACCAACCCAGCCACAAAACTTTTGTCCTACAATTTGTCCTGCCAGCATGATGTGCTAAGATAAAGTTAGCATAGAAATTTTGGGAGTGGCTAACCACTGACTGATCCAAATTGAGACCCATACAATGAGAAGGACCTCATTCCTGACATTTCCTGGAGGACCAGAAACCAGAGGTTGTATGGTTCATTCCCCACTCTTCTTCTTCTTCTTTTTTTTTTTTTTTGGTAAGTGAAAGGGAGGTCCCCAAGGGGTACTAACCCACCCTGGCATTCAAAGTCACAGAGGGACTAAGCATATCCTCTTCCATTGAGGCCATGCAAGGCAGCCCAGCTGTGGAAAAGGATCCAAAGGCAGGCAGCAGAGTGAAAGACAGCCCCTACTCCCATTGTTTGGTGTCCCACATGTTGACCACATGGTTCATTTCATAAAAATGTGTAGGACATCTATGGCCAGTCCACGCCTGCTCTTTTGTTGGTGGTTCAGTCTCTCAAAATAGTTTACTCTGTAGGTCTTCTTTTTTATGTCCTCCACCCCTCCAGCTCCCTCTATCCTTCCTCCCACTCTTCCACAAAACTCCCAGAGCTCGGTCTTTTGTTTGGCTCTGCATCTCGGCGTATGTTTCCATCAGCTACTGGGTGAAGCCTCTCAGTAAGCATGCTAAGCTGTGTGCAAGCATAGAAGAGTGTCATTAATAGTGACATGGGCTGGCTGTCTCCCATGGGGTTGGTCTCAAGTTGGGCCAGTCATTGGAGTCCCTTTACGTTTATTCTTGTTTGTCTATGGTAGATGTTAGAAGTGTATTTTTATCAAGTATGGAGTGATAATTTGAAGGATGTATTATTTGTGTAAAGATCAAGTTAAGGTAATTAGAATATCAATCATCATATACATTTATCATTTCTTTGTAACGGAAACTTTTGGGCTACCCTATTTGGTTCTTTTTAAAGTATATATTAAACTGCTGCAAACCAATTTGCTGGAGAATATTTGAGTTCATTAACTTTATCTAAATATATTCTCATGATGCCCATTCTTCAACTTTCCCTGGCCTTGCTACATGAACATTTCATTACTTGACAATTCTGGGGAGGATCCAAGATGGCAGGGACCAGTGCGCACCATATCTGAGAGACATAGGATCTGAAACTCTGAAATTGGTGAGTGGCAAGGCAAAGGAAGCCAGAAAATGGACACTGAGGCTTCCTAAATGAGAGAGGACACCACATGGGCTGAGACCATTTAGATTTAGGTCACCCACTGACTTCTCTGGGGATGGAGAATGATGAGCATTCCAACCACTTGCACTTCCCCATTTCAGGCCTCCCTCCTCCTCCAAGGAGCTGGCGCACAGAGACTCTTAACCCAGAACTCACTGCCTGAGGACTGAGACAGCAGAGGCAGGGCTTCTAGCTCCTTAGTGGCAGCGGCCAGCTGTATTAGCCTTCCTAGTCCAGATCTGCAGTATCATCCTTCTGTGTCCTGGGTCTGTGAGTAGCTGTCATACTCCTTAGGGCCTCATAGCCAGAGACTGTACAGGCTGCCCAATCCCTCAGTGGCAGACAGCAAGGTGTTCAGCCACCAAAGGTTCCAGACCCGCCAAACCACCCAGGTACACCAGGCACCAGGCCACCTAGGTCTGTGGACCACTATTGTGGCTCACAACAACTTCCCAGCAGGCATCTGGACCGGCCTCCCAGTTCAGCTGGACTCCTAAGTTCTGCGGTCACAGCACTACTGAGCTGAAGGAGCGCCTACCAGCATTTGACCCAGAAGGCCCAAAACTGAGAGTAGAGAACAGGGGGAATCCTTGTGCTTTCCGATTTGACCTGCTAGAGAGTGAGTGCTCCTTCAATTGCCTGCAGAGTCCCAGATCTAGGGTCCTTCTAAGCTAGCAGCCAGACATCAGATCCCTCCCATCCACGCACCCATTGTGGGAAACAGAGAAACAGTGTTCTCAACATGGAAGCCCCTGTTCTGGGTGTCCAACAGTGGAGCTCAGGCAAATAATTCCTGGAGCTCAGACAGAACTGAATGCCAGTGGCCTGCAGGCCACTGAGGTATTCAGGGAATCTACACAAGCGAATTGCGCCTGGGAAGACCTCAAGTGCCTGAAGTCCCTCTGGTGCCTGTGCAGTGCCCCTGCCCGACATATCAAGCATTCTCTAACTCTTTGTCCATGCACACTCACATGCTCACTCGCATTTGTCCTTCTGCGCCCATGAATCTTCCTCCCTTAGGTACAGCTGAATTACCAACGCACACTCTCAAACCACTGGACCTCTCTCATCTTCCTGAAGAATTCACCAGACATCAGAGAAAGACAGTACCAGTCTAAACCGCAGAATCCAGGAACAAACAATGAAGGTTACAGATAAGCAAATGGCCAGAGGTCGGCATAAGGACACTTCTGAACTTGAGCCCACCATTCTACTCTTGGCTTCTAAAAGATCAACTATTTTGTTGCCACATGTGAGCATGTGCATATGGCATTTCAAGTTATTTTACAAATATTTTTATATGAAAATGGCCTTCAAAAAGTATTCAGAGAAGCAGAAAACACAACAATAGCAAATAAATGTCCTCAAAACATTTCCAGAAGGTAAAAAGCCAACAAGATGAACCAAAGTTCAAAGCATCCAACAAGGAAGCAGAAACCTACAAACACCCTCATAAAACCAAAGACTACAGTAAAGAATAGAAAAGGAGTTTTGATAAAACAGGATCAGATGAAAGGGGAGGAAGTCCTCCCCAATCAGTGGACTTGAGAAGGGGCAGGGAGGAGGTAAGGGAGGGAAAGGAGGGTTTGGGAGGAAATGAAGCAGCAGATACAGCTGGGATACAGAGTTAATAAAATGTAACTAATAATAAAAAAAAAAAAAGAAAAGGAGTTTGTAGAACTGTTAGAAGGCTGAAAACCAAATTAATTTCTGACTCACTGTTTCCATTTTTCTCAGATATCACTATAGGATGGCCATTATAAACACTAAACATGTTGTTGCCTGAAACATGCAACAAACAGAAGAAATAAGCTGGCATGGAATTAATATGTAAGTGTGGTGGCAATGTTTTACATTATTTTAAACATAAGTGCTATCAGTTCAAAAGCCTAAAAGAGAAGCATCATTCTTAGTCATTGTATGAGGAGTGGAGTTTTAATTTGCCACATTCACTACATGGATTCTTATAGTAACTGCAGCACACCATACATGCTTGTTAATGAAGTGTGTCTCTGTGAGAAGACAATGCCCTACACGTAGCTCTGCAACTGTGAAATGAGGATGTGCTAAAGACAAATTAGAGGGATTAATCACATCATCGTGTATCATTCAGGCAACTAAGAACATGACTTGTATCAATGGAAAAATGGATGTGAGCTATGGATGTATAACTTATATGACAATCTAATACCTGCTGCACAATATCCAGACTTCAACTGTGACTTAGCATCACTTTCTTCAATTAATCAACATTATTATAAAGTTGTAGCTGGCTAAAGAAGAGTTTTGAAGAAAATATATTGTTAGCATCTTGGCTGTCTTCACATCTAAAATATATTAGCCCAGAGGACACAATGATTTCTATCCTTCATAAATTCAGTAAATTGGTAGTTCCTATATCTTATGTTTTTCATTCCTTCTCAAGTGATTTTTCAAATATCCCTTTTTCCCCACCCACCAGCATATGCCTTGGATGTGTCAACAAGATGATTAATGTATTTTCCAAACAGAATAATCAACCCACAATTTTTTCTCTTTTTCTCTCTCTCTCTCTGTCTCTCTTTGTATCTTCCCATCTCTTTCAACATTGTGTCTTTTGGCATATTGACAACAGAAATATATTTATTATCTTTATAATATATAGGTAATATATAATGTCTCATTCTGTAGTTTAAATATATGAACCTCCCAGGACATTTTAAGTCATTGTGACATCAAAAACTATACATTAAATTACCTTGAAGTCTAAAAAGAAATTAATGGCTTTATTACTTGGAGAATACTTGTCACAATCTGATACAGATTATCAGAGAAAATATCTAAACATTTAAAAAATCACAGAGAATTTAAGTGATAAAATTATGTCAAACAATTTACAATTAATTTTATACTAGGACACACCCAACAGAGATTGCCTGCGAGATAGGAGAACAGCAAGAACCAGGTCATCCTTCTTCCATCACAGATCTGTCTACCTACCTACCTACCTACCAACAACTGTCAAATGAGCTCCCCACCAGTCAAGATACCTCTACCCTTCTCATAGGAAAGTGCAGCTGCATCAAATTAGGAAAACCTGTGACATTCATTCGTCAAAGTACTTCCTTCTGGTTCAGCATAGCATAAAGGAGTGAAAATTACCAAGCCCCAGTTTCTACCTAGGAAGAGAAAAGTAAAATCCAAACTGGCATAAAGAATTCATGATTTTAAAGAAGTAAGGTTTCTCAAGGGACTAACATCTGCCATACTTAAATTTCAACACTGACAAATAATGGTGCCAAGTGAGTCGTGCTAACAAGAAAAAGGATGGACTAGCATGTCTTTACATGAGATGTGCTATTATCCTGCCAGCTAAACTCAGAAGAACTTGTAAATCCTATATTTTGTTTTTCTTGGCAAACACATATACAACACTTTAGCTTTATGGAGATCTCCATGAAGGATGTCTTTCTGTTTCTCTTGTCTAGATGCTAACAGGATTTGGCGAAGTCTAGATGGTTAAAGGCCAGGAGAGAGTGGAATGTCTTGCTGCTGCTCCAAGAAATCTGTGCTATAACAAAAAGATCTCAGTTCTGATTAGCAACTTCTTCATGGATAACCAAGTTACAGAAAATACGGAGGAATCTCCAGAAACTGACCCTTGGTGATTAATGACAGTCTTGATGGCAGGCCACATAGATTAGTAGAGACTGTTTTTTTTGTTGTTGTTGTTTTTGTTTTTGTTTTTGTTTTTGTTTTATCAAAGTCAGAGATTATCATGCAAAGTTATAGCTCGAATGAATCAAGAAAGCATGATCCAAATAGGGGCACAAAATATATCTCTTAAAAGCAACCCCAGATGCCCCTCAACTGAAGAATGCATGCAGAAATTGTGGTCCATCTATACAATGGAATATTACTCAGCAATGAAAAATAAGGAAATCATGAAATTTGCAGGTAAATGGTGGGACCTGGAAAGAATCATCCTGAGTGAGCTGTCCCAGAAGCAAAAAGACACACACGGTATATACTCACTCATATAAACATACAACATAGGACAAACCCACTAAAATCTGTGCATCTAAAGAAACTAAGCAAGAGAGAGGAACCTACCTAAAACAGTCAATCCCCATCCTGAAAGGCAAAGAGGATGGACATCAGAAGAAGAAGAAAACAGGAAACAACCTAGGAACCTTCTAAAGAGGGCTTGTGAAAGCCAGAAGAAGAAAACAGGAAACAACCTAGGAACCTACCACAGAGGGCCTCTGAAAGCCTCTGCCCTACAGACTATCAAAGCAGATGCTGAGCCTGATGGCCAACTGTTGGGCAGAGTGAATGGAATTTTATGTAAGAAGTGGGAAATAGTAAGAGCTGGAAAGGACAGGGTCTCCACAAGGAGAGCAACAGAACAAGAAAATTTGAACACAGGGAACTTCCCAGAGACTCATACTCCAACCAAGGACTATTCATGGAGATAACCTAGAACCCCTGCACAGATGTAGCCCATGGAAGTTCAGTGTCTAAGTGGGTTACATAGTAATGGGAAGAGGGACTGCCTCTGCCATAATCTGGTTGGCCTGCTCTTTGATCACCTCCCCCTGTGGGGGAGCAGCCTTACCAGGCCACAGTAGAGGACAATGCAGCCACTTTTGATGAGAACTGATAGACTAAGATCAGAAAGAAGAAGAGAGAACCTCCCCTATCAGTGGACTTGGGGAGTGGCATGCATGCAGAAAGTAGAGGGAGGGTGGGATCGGAAGGGGAGGAGGGAGGGGCTAATGGGGGGATACAAAGTGAACAAAGAATAATTAATAAAAAATTAAAAGAAGCAACCTTAAAGCAATGATAGTACATGAATACAAATAAAGTAACAAGAAGAAACTGCATAAATATTATATTCAATGATTTCAGAAACAAAGATACAGAATGGGACCAAATTTAAAGTTCAGGATTTGAAAACTTTAACAGAATTTTGTACAAAGTAAAAAGTTACTGTCTTCTTAAAATAGATTGTCAAAACACACTTTCTGAACCTCACTGTAAATAAAAAGAAAATATGTAGATGATAGAAAAATAGAAAGGACAAATAAATATAAATATGTGATTAAAATAGTTAATGAAACATGAAAGAAAATAGCAAGAAAAGGAAAGGGTATAAAAGACTATGTTACAAAATAATTAATAGAAATAGTTTGTTCTACTGCCACAATTATACTAACAATACATGAATTAAAGTCCCTAGGCAAAACACAGAATTCCTGAATGAATTTTAAAAACATTAAACTGAATTGAATTGTTAGAAAGATATTTTTTTTAAATCACATATACTGAAGGAGAAAAAATATAGAAGATATATCCAGTGCAACTGATAACCAAGAGAAGGCAAGGATGATTATACTTAAATTGTCACAAGAGACAAAGGACATCAATAATATAACATTGTAGGTCACAGCACCAAGAATATGTGTTAATAAGAATATATACATTTAACATTAAAGTATCAGAATAAATAATGCAAATGTAACTGGAAAAATACACAGCAACAATCAGTGATGTCAATATTCTACTTACTATCAGAACAGATCATCAAAGAAAGAGCAAGTGAGCAATATTCTAGAGTAAATGAATCTCACAGACATACATTAAAAAAAATTCATTCAATAGACATTGGCATCCATGTGTGGTGGCACACTTCTGTAATCCTGGAAAACAGGGAGACAGAAGCAGTCAGTTCTCTGTGAGTTCAAAACCAGCCTGGTCCACAAAGCAAGTCCAGGAAAGCCAAAGCTACACAGAGAAACCCTGTCTTAAAATCCAAATAAGACTAGGAATAAGAGTAAGAATAAAAATAAGAACAAGAAAAGCATAAGAAAAACTACTTGATATACTATTTTATACAAGCATAAATATTTCTTAAAATGAATAACACCAATTAATGAAACAATTTGTAACATTTAAGAAAATAAAATCATGTGCAATATATTCTCCAACCCCAAAAGAATGGAAAATAGGTGTCAATAACAGAAGAAAACTTTGTAAATTTATGAATATGTAGAAATAAATTAGTTAAGAACTCAAAACAGGAACTAGAAAATACCTTAAAATTTACCAAGACTAGTGAAATGCCACAGAAAAAGTTTTATACATAGAGTTTAGGAAATCATAAGCTTTCAAGTAATGAAAGATTCCAGATACATTATCTTTACAACTGGAATAACTAGAAAAAGAAGAATGAAATTATACTTAGTAGTAGGGAGGAGATAATAAACAGAATAGATTTTGAATGAAATAGAGAGTAGAAAAGGTAGAGAAAAAATGATAAATGTAATAGCTGGTTATTTTGAAAGCATGAACAAGCTAAACCAGTGTTTAACTAGAGTAAGAAGAGAGAGAGAAGAGTCGACCATTGAAAATCACTCATGGAAGAGAGCACATCACAGCTAATATCATGGAAATAGGATTACAAGCAGATACTGAAAACAGTAGCAGACTAACAGGTTGTGTAGTGTGGAAAAATAAATGAGTTCTCAAAATACATAACTATTAAAAACTTGATTATAATAAAATCTTAGACTTGAAACTGGTAAGCACATTAAAATCAGGGTGAAAAAAAGAAAGAGAAAAGAAAAACAAAAAAGAAAAAGAAAAGCTTTTGTAGCAAAAATCCAGAATCACATGGGTTGCCAATAAGTTAGCACAAAATTGACATCACTTTTTTCCCAAATGCTTCCAAAAACTTGAGGAGAGTGGAATATCACTAAACTCATGCAGGAACCTTAACCAAATTAAGATAAAGTCACTTCAAACAAACTGGAGCCTGATATCCCTAATGAACATTCATAAAAGCATTCTCAAATATTAGGAAACTGATTCCAAGTGAACATTAAAAGTATGCACAGTAACAAAGTGGGATTTCTCCCAGGCATACCATTATAGCTACCTGCAAATACAGAGACTATTACTGGCCTTATCAGAAACAACAAGCAAAATATAACTCACAATGGATTTAACATCTGCCTGTAAGGAACAAATTCTAACATTCTTAGAAGAAAACTTTTAAAGTGTTGGTCTTAACAATGATTACTTGGAAATGACCCCAAGAATACAGAAAACAAAAGCAAATATAAATTATTGACAACCTATCAAGTTAAAAGACAGACTTCTGCATAACAAATGACCAGAGGTAAAATTTCTATGGCTCTAGTAGAACAAATTATTTATAAATTGTGTTTCAAAACAAGTTAATATCTAAAATACATAAGTGACTCCCACAACTCTATAGAAATTAATGATCTAAGAAAATAGGGTAATCAAGAGGGAGAACTCTAGCTAAAATGCTCAATCCCCATCCAGAAAGGCAAAGAGGATGGACATCAGAAGAAGGAGAACACAGGAAACGACTTAGGAGCTTGCCACAGAGGGCCTCTGAAAGGCTTTGCCCTGCAGACTATCAAAGCAGATGCTGAGACTATGGCCAACATTTGAGGAGATTGCAGGGACTCTTATGAAAGAAGTGGGAGTTAGTAAGACCTGGAGGGGACAGGAGCTCCACAAGGAGAGCAACAGATCCAAAACACTCGGCACATGGGTCTTCCCTGAGACTGATAGTCCAAACAAGTAGCATGCATGGAGATAACCCAGAACCTCTGCACAGATGTAGCCCATGACAGTTCAGTCTCCTAGTGGGTTCCATAGTAATGGGAATAGGGACTGTCTCTGACATGAACTGATTGGCCTGCTCTTTGATCACCTCTCTCTGAGGAGGGGAGCAGCCTTACCAGGCCACAGAGGAAGACAATGCAGCCACTCCTGATGAGACCTAACAGACTAGGATCAGAAGGAAGGAAGAGAAGACCTCCCCTAGCATTGGGCTTGGGGAGGGGCATGTGTGGAGAAGGAGGAGGAAGGGTAAGATTGGGAGGGGAGGAGGGAGGGAACTACAGGGGGGATACAAAGTAAATAAAGTGTAATTGATTTAAAAAATTAAAACAAATAAATAAATCATGAATAAAAAATAGAAAATAGGGACAAAGGACATGAATAGACATAAATTTCAATTCCAAGAAGGCATACAAATAGCAAAGAAGTATATTAAGGAAGAGCTCAAAGTCACTTGACAGAGAGGCACAAAAACGAAAGAAAAATGGTATGTTGCTTCATGCCTGGTAAAGTAGCCATTATCAAAAAAACAAAACAACTCCTCATAATAAAAAGGAGAATATATAACTTAGGATAATATGTAGAAATGCAAAAGAATGAGACCATTATTGAAAATAATATAAATGTAACTAAAACTATAAGAATAATACTTTCTTTTTTTTTCTTTTTTTTTTTTAATTTTTATTTTTATCAGTTACATTTTATTAATTCTGTATCCCAGCCGTGCCCCGAACCCTCGTTCCCTCCCAGTCCCTCCCTCCCTCCCTCATCACCACTGTGCCCCTTTCTAAGTCCACTGATAGGGGGGACCTCCCCCCATTCATCTGATCCTGTTTTATCAGGTATCTTCATTGAGTTCCTGTTAGAAATAGTCCTTGTTCCCCTCACTTTGGGAAACCCATTGGTTACTGAGCTACCACAGGCTACATCTGAGCGGAAGTTCTAGGTTATATCCATACATGGTCCTTGGTTGAATGTCAGTTTCAGAAAAGACCCTGTGCCCAGATATATTTGGTCTTTGTGGAGCTCCTATCCTTTCCCCATCAGACTAACTCCCCTTCTTTCTTATGATTCCCTGTACTCTGCCAAAGGTTTGGTCATGAGTCTTTGCTTTGAAAACACTGCTAGTTAGAGGCTTTCATATGAATCAGCTACTATCTCGGGTATTTATTTAAAAGATTAAAACACTATATTAATGGGAAATTTGAACTACAGTGTTTATTTCTGCAACACTCACAAGGTTTAGGAGAAGAAAAGGATTCTGCATTAGTAATTGCACAAAGAAATGGCAACATACATATCTCCATAAAGACATAAAGTGCAATAGATGGTAATACTATTCAGTCTTTTAAGAAATGAAATCTTATTGTATAACAGATATGAACCATGAGAGCATAATGCAAACAAAATAGTTACAAAGGAGGAAATTAATGCATGATTTCACCTATGTAGGATACCAGACCTTTCAAACTCACAGAAGCAGAAAGTCAAATGAATTATGGTTTCCTGGGACTAGGAGCTGGGGAATAGAGCAGGATTTGTTCAAATACAGAATGGAGTTTTAACTAAGAAAAAGGTTTTTAGCTCTGCTGTGAAACAATGTGCAATGCTATCAAAGTTGCTCAAAGATTGTTAAGTGGTTATTTCACAGGTTTTCCTTTCTGTATACAAATAAACAACACACCAGCATGTATAGTAGAAAAAAGAGAATTTGGCCTGCAGAGACGGATGTGCCAACCAAGGACTGTGCATGGAGAGGACTTAGAAGCCCTGCTCAGATGTAGCCCATAGGCAGCTCAGTCTCAATATGCATTCCCTAGTAGAGGGAGCAGTGGCTATCTCTAAAATAGACTCAGTGGCTGGCTCTTTGAACATCTCCTCTGAGAAGGGGGAAAGGGGAAAACAGCTTTGCCAGGCCACCTAGACGGACAATGCAGCCAGTCCTGATGAGACCTGATAGACTAGGGTCAGAGGGAAGGGGAGGAGGACCTCCCCTATCAGTGGACTTGGGGAGGAGCATGGGAGGAGAAAAGGACCTTGGGTCTGGGAGGAGACTAGGGAGGGGGTTACAGCTGGGATACGAAGTAAATAAATTATAATAAAGAAAAAAATAAGAAAAGAGAATTTCCAGTAACATTGTTTTTGTAGTTCTGACACCAAGTAACCATGCTTGTTGGTTTTTTGTTTTGTTTGTTTTTTTGCTCATTTTTTAAATTATTTTATTTTATTTTTCTTATTAGTTACATTTTGTTAACTCTGTGTCCCAGCTGTATCCCGCTCCTTCATTCCCTCCCCAACCCCACACTCCCTGGACTCCTCCCTGCCCCTTTCCAAGTCCACTGATAGGGGAGGACCTCCTCCCCCTTCATTTAACCCTGTTTTATCAGGTATCTTCATGGCTGGCTGCAAAGACCTCCTCTGTGGGTGGCCTAACAGGACTGCTCCTCCCCTGGGGGGGGGGAGAGGTCAATCTGGTGCTTTCTCAGACAATTAGGAGTAGTGCTACCTCAAGACCCAGCTATACCACTCCTGGGTATATACCCTAAATTTGCTCAAGTACACAACAAGGACATTTGTTCAACCATGTTTGTAGCAGCTTTATTTGTAATAGCCAGAACCTGGAAACAACCCAGATGTCCATCAACGGAGGAATGGATACAGAAATTGTGGTATTTTTACACAATGGAATACTACTCAGCAATCAAAAAGGAGGAAATCATGAAATTTGCAGGCAAATGGTGGGATCTAGAAAAGATCATTCTGAGTGAAATATCCCAGAAGGAGAAAGACAAACACGGTATATACTCACTAAATCTATACACCTAAAGAAGATAATCAAGAAAGCAGACACAGGCGAAGATGATCAATCCTCCTTTAGAAAGACAAATGGGATGTGCATTGAACATATGACAGGAGTCTACTGCAAAAGGCATCTGATAGACTCTACCTAGCAGTGTTTCAAAGCAGACACTAAGACTCAACCAAATCCTCGGCAGAGTGCAGGGAATCATATGAAAGAACAGGAGTTTGCTTGTTGATTTTTTAAATACCTGTCATCATTTTGTAAGTCCTACATAATAAAACAAAAGACTATAAATCTAGCATTTACTTTTGTAATGAAAATCACAAAGGAAATGAAGGAAAGAAGGAATGGAGGACAGACATATATAAAAATAAACAGGTGTTACTATAGAATAGGTTAGATCGAGTCTAAGATGTCAGAATATGATTTTTCACTTCATGTCATAACCGGTTATGACATGAAGTGAAAAATCATGGACATTGCAACCAGTCCTGAAGAAACCTAATAAGCTAGGGTCAGGTGGAAGTAAAGGAGACCTCCCCTATCTCTGGACTTGGAAAGGGGCAGGGAGGAGATGAGAGAAGGAGGGTGGGATTGGGAGGGGATGAGGGAGTGATCTACAGCTGGGATACAAAGTTAATAAACTGTAACTAATATTAAAAAAAAGAAAAAAAAAGATGTCCTTCATTCTAAAGTGTGAGCAATATTTTTGGGGTACAGAATATATGGAGAAACCAACAGGCTAAAAATATAGCAGCTTTATTTGTAATAGCCAGAAGCTGGAAACAGCCCGATGCTCCTCAACTAAAGAATGGATGCAGAAATTGTGGTACATTTACACAATGGAGTATTACTCTGCAATGAAAAATAAGGAAATCATGACATTTGCAGGTAAATGGTGGGACCTGGAAAGGATCATCCTGAGTGAGTTGTCCCAGAAGCAGAAAGACACACACGATATATACTCACTCATATAAACATATAACATAGGATAAATCTACTAAAACCTGTACATCTAAAGAAACTAATCAAGAGAGAGGACCCTGACTAAAATGCTTAATCCCCATCCCGAAAGGCAAAGAGGATAGACATCAGAAAAAGAAGAAAACAGGAAACAACCTAGGAACCTGCCACAGAGGGCCTCTGAAAGCCTCTGCCCTGCAGACTATCAAAGCAGATGCTGAGACTTATGGCCAACTGTTGGGCAACATGCAGGGAATCTTATGTAAGAAGTGGGAAATAGTAAGAGCTGGAGAGGACAGGAACTCCACAAGGAGAGCAACAGAACCAGAAAATTTGAACACAGGGGTCTTTCCAGAGACTCATACTCCAATCAAGTCCTAGGCATGGAGATAAACTAGAACCCCTGCACAGATCCATGGCAGGTTAGTGTCCAAGTGGGTTACATAGTAATGGGAAGAGGCACTGCCTCTGACATAATCTGATTGGCCTGTTCTTTGAACACCTCCCCCTGAGCCGGGAGCAGTCTTACCAGGCCACAGAAGATGACAATGCAGCCATTCCTGATGTGATCTGGGCTTAGATCTTAAGGCCTAAGATCAGAAGGAAAGAGAGGAGGACCACGCCTATCAGTGGACTTGGGGAAGGGCATGTGTGAAGAAGGAAGAGGGAGGGTGGGACCAGGAGGGGAGGAGGGGGGGGTTTCTGGGGGGATACAAAGTGAATAAACTGTAATTAATAAAAATAAATAAATTAAAAATGGAAAAATAATAATAGATCTCAGAGGAAACAAAGTTAAATTTAGAATTTTTGTATCTGATGAAAGTTATGAATTCTGACACTTACTACATAAAAATCTGAGACCAAACTAATGAATCAGAAAATAAAATTATCTTGCAGAAGTTAACTGATTAGTTACAAAATCTGAAAAGATCTGGAATCTGACTTTAAAGTGTTTCTAATCTTATGTCAAGGAAGTATCAGTAACGAATCACAGAAAATTTTGAGAGAAAAATAGGAGAAATGAGGGAGCATTTTTGAAATCCAGTATTCTATACAACCATTTCAATGGGACATAGCAAAGGAGGTATATGCTGCCACACCTTAACATGCACATCTCACTGCAGGGACATCTCTGGGACACACTGGAGAAAAATCTACATTCTGCACAAAACTCACTTTAGTGCTTATAAATATAGAAAGAATCAAAACAGTCATAGAGAAACTTGGCTCTTTGATCTAGCATTAAGTGGCTAAGACTCAAAATTAAAGTAAGCACTTTTGCAAGTTTTTCTTTATTTTATTAATTACACTTTATTCATTTTGTATCCCCCCATAAGCCCCTCCCCTCCGGATCCCACCCTCCCTCCCCTTTCTGCATGCATGCCCCTCCCCAAGTCCACTGATAGGGGAGGTTCTCCTCTCCTTTCTGATCTTAGTCTATCAATTCCCATCAAAAGTGGCTGCATTGTCCTCTTCTGTGCCCTGGTAAGGCTGCTCCCCCCTCAGGGAAGGTTTTCTTTATTACAGAGGACATTATCATCCATGAGTAAGCATGTCTAAAATGATTAAGGCTAAAACAAAGAAACCAATAAGATTAAGGATGAGACTGTAGCAGATTTACATGTATTAGGAAAGACTATCAATGGCCACCAAACTTCAAATTATTTCTATTAACATATTTAAATCATGCCCCCAAATAGCTAGAGAGCAAACCCATTTTACACTGGGAAATCTATAATGGGTTACATTGTAAAAATAAAAGGAAAGATGTATTTTCTTTAATCCAATGACAAGATCCATTCACTAAAAATAATGCTGTAGGTTTACACTGCTTAATTAAAACTCTAAAAAAGCATGAACAATTATGAATACAATGTTGTAAGGCTGTGCTTAGTATAACGCTGGAACACTGGAGTCATTCCTAGCAACATCAAAAGCAGAACAATGACGTACGCTAGTTCCATTATTAGCATTTTCCTGGAAGATCCATCCAAATCTAATGAAATGTTTATAAGGAAAGGGTATAGAGTTATTACTTAAGGGCTATTTGATTATGTGCCCAAAATTCCAAGAAAAAAAAAGATCCTTAAACCACTTAGAGTTGAGGAAGACTATCTTAAATTAACACTTATTTACATTCTTATATAAAACAATAAAAATAAATTAGGAAAATAGTACAAATAGTTTTGATTCACAATAGTTAGAGAAATAATATAGAGACACCAAGAAAATACAAAAGACCTTTAGAAGGAAGACTACCAAATTTCTCAGAGATACATGATAACTTTTAAATATGGAATGCAGTTATTCTCATTCTGGGTGGGTGAGTAAATATTTTAAAAAGCACATATGGAATTTTTACACTTTTTAATATGGAAGTATTTTTCATTTTTTCTATAGCATGATGGTAAAACTTTTAAATAAAAAATGAAATAGGTGCGCTGAAGTGGGAGAAAGGTTATATGAGACATAATTATGATCTAACATGTGCTTTGTCAAAGTTAAGGGATGATCTAAAATGCTGATATGTAGGCAGATCAGCTAAGTGTGGCTGTGGGTGGAGTAGAGAGAGAAAAGACAGGGAGGGAACAAAAAGGCTGGAACTATTGCAAGAAGTGAGATGCTGGGGGATGATTATAAGAGAAGAGAAAAACTAAACTAAAAGGGACAAGAAGCCAACATGAACATAATTGTTTTATTCTTGCCTATTAGACTACAGAGAGGGGGAAAAACCAAACTGAAGACAGGAGTTAAGGAATTGGTGTACAGGATGTTCCGAAGCAGCTATGTTCTCACAATGTCGGGGTCTTCATAATGGCCCTCATTTAGATATTTATGCTAATTAATGATGGTGGAGGTACTCAAAATACAAACATTGCCCAGTAAATGAGTACCATCAAGGGAAGGAAACAATAAACAAGATAGTATGACAGATGAGGAATAAACGGTACTATTGACTAATATTCCATGTTTCAAAAGAAAGAAAGAAAGAAAGAAAGAAAGAAAGAAAGAAAGAAAGAAAGAAAGAAAGAAAGAA
>REGO01000098.1:3043966-3066493 GCA_010120015.1 Rhombomys opimus
AAAAAAAAAAAAACAATAAGAGAATGGAGTAAATCTTACATTTGCATTGAGGGGGGAAGACAATGAATATTTCTTGCCTACTCATAGATGTCAAAAAACTTTCTAGGCCTTCTGCTTTTATTAACTCATTTTTTTTTGCAATGTAGGTATTTTTCTTTTTATTTATTATTTATTAATGTTTATTCACTTCGTATCTCAGCTGCAGCCTCCTCCCTCATCTACTCCCCTCCCCACCCTCTCTCCCTCTTCATCCCCCATGTTTCTCCCCTAGTCCACTGATAGAGGAGGTCCTCCTCCCTTACAATTTAACCCTAGCCTAACAGGTCTCATGAGGTTGGGTTACATTATCTTCCTCTGTGGCCTGACAAGGCTGTAACCCCCAGAGGAAGGTGATCAAAGAGCCACCCACTAAGTCCATGTCAGAGATAGCCCCTGTTCCCTTTACTAGGGAACCCACATGGAGACTGAGTCTATGAGCTACATCTGAGCAGGGTTCTAGGTCCTCTCCATGCATGGTTCTTGGCTGGAGTATTGGTTTCTGCAGGATCCCCTGGGCCCAGATTTGTTGGCTCTGTTGATCTCCTTATGGAGCTCCTATCTCCTACAGGTCTTTCTATCTCCCCCGTCTTCCATAAGATTCCTTGCACTCTGCCCAAGAGGGAAGATGCTTAAAGTATAAACATCAGAATTGGGAGAAGACAGGAAACTGGGCAGGAGCCTACCACAGAGGGTCTCTGAAAGAATCTACCCAGCAGGGTGTTGAAGCAGATGCTGAGACTCAATGTAGGTATTTTTAAATATAACTATTTGAAAAACTCAAAAAGAAAGATTCATATTCAAACCCACCAAAGAAAAAATTAAAGCCATGCCTAATTTATTCCAGATAGTTGTGGTTTTCCAATACAGCAGCTTTTGAAATTACATATTGGGTTAGGGAATTAATTTATACCATTGATGGGAAAAGAGTCTTTCCATTCATGGCACACAAATAGCCTCTGGTTTAATAGTGTAATTGCTAGAGAGAAGAATAACATGAGGCTAATGATAGATTACACTATGTCTAATCAGCTGGCCCCAGGACACATTTGGATTCCTCATTGGCATTGGCAGGTCATTCTATTTGAGCAGCCATAGATAAAGTGGAGAGAAACTCTGGGCTATAATTTCGTGTTTAAGTAAAGTTTCCCTGGATTCTATCTGTAAGGCAAGGGAGATTCAACAAATCTCTTAGGGCAGCCTCTGGTGTAGGCAAACAATCTGGCACCAAATGCAAACGCCCCCATACAGCCCACATTTGTGTGCTGAGTCAAAATGCTATAGGAATATAAAGTCCTGCCCAGGCCACTCCAGAGCTCCTTCCTTGTTCTCAGAGATCCTTTTGTGAGGTTCTGTCCCAATTCCCCGTATTCAGTACTAATGGGCAGGTTTCCTTACAAGTAAAAATCATTATCTATTCTGAGATCAGGGATTTGACAGTCCCTTTCATTAGTGGTTTCAAATGCGCTAGACTGGATGCTAAGGCAAAAGAATCAACCAGTTCTAAAAGCAGGTAAGCTATGCTACAAGTTAGCTTTTGGAAAAGGCAAATGCAAATGAGACCCCACAGTCCTCTGAACTGAAGAAAAAAGTTTCAGTGCAGAAAGGTGTTATTTTCTCCATTTCTCTAAGCAGCTTTTTTTGTCCCCTCTTTCAGCTTTCTTGCTGATTTAAAAAGTCCCAGAATATGAATGTTAAATTTAAACATACCTTTAAAAGTTCTATAAGTAATTATACTACAGAAACATTTATATGCAAAAAGAAAATGGTCAATTAGAAATTACGGTTGTGAATACCACAGTGGGTGATGTGTCATAGAATTTACATGTGATCCTGGATGTAAAATGACATGTTTCTTGTTTTCATATTTTAACTGAAGTGCACATCAAAAAACCAATGGGGCATAAGTCTCTGTGTATTCTAAATAAACAGCCAATGAACTATTAACTTAGCTGGTCTACCAGAAGCACTAAAAGGGACTATACCTGCCCTTCAAAGGCTCAGCTTATCACTCCACTGAACCCACACAGCATCATATGGACAAGAGGGTGCAGCTCGTTGGGAGGATTTCCACTTCTCACCAGTTAGAGAGCTAGCTGATTCTTTACTGGCAACCATCCAAGAGGTGTAAGATACCAAAACAAAAGCTCACATGCACACTGAGTGTCTGAAAGAAACCCCATATGACCAATAGAATGTTTTTATGAAGGTTCAGTTGGAAAGAGATGTTTTGAACTTACATGTATCTTCTAGGATTGTATTCTAAATTGAGATTGCTATTTTTTAAATTTATTATTATTTTTTATCTTTTATTTTGTTTTGTTAATTATAGTTTATTAACTTTGTATCCTAGCTGTAGCCCCCTCTCCCACCACTCCCAATCACACCCTCCCTCTCTTTTATTCTCCTATGCCCCTTCCCCAGTCCAATGATAGGGAAGGTCCTCCTCCCCTTCCATCTGACCCTAGTCTATCAGGTCTCATAAGGACTGGCTTTATTGTCTTCCTCTGTTGACTGCTAAGGCTGCTCCGCCCTCAGGTGGAGGTGATCAAAGAGCCAACCACTGATTTCATGTCAAAGATGGTCCCTGTTCCTATTACTGTGGAATGCTCTTGGATACTGAGCTGCCATGGGTTATATCTGTGCATGGATTCTAGGTTATCTCCATACATGGTCTTTGTCTGGAGTATCAGTCTCACAAAAGACCCCTGTGCCCAGATTTTTTGGTCTGTTGCTCATCTTGTGGAGCTCCTGTCCCCTCCAGGACTTTTTATCTCCCTCTTCTTTCATAAGATTCCCTGCACTCTGCCCAAAGTTTGGCTATGAATCTCAGCATGTGTTTTGATACCCTGCTGGGTATTTTATTTCTACTAGAAAATTCTGGACAAAGTGACTACAAAAGCCTCATACTGCAAGATGAGTAAAGATGAATATAATGAAATTATAAGCATATTCATATTCTTAAAAAAGATTTATGTATGGGTGTCTTTGGGCCTTGCTAATTCTACACACACACACACACACACACACACACACACACACACACACTCACACACACACAAACTGACTTACTGATACAGCTCTAGGTAATAAGTGTAGTAAGAAAAACTTAGTATCCTGGTTAGCGGATTCACTGTTCCATGTGTAAAAGGCATGCTGAATATAGTCAGGACAGAGAACAACAAGCATTGAGCCAACCACATATGGGTTCAAAGATGTGACTGTTTTAACACTTTCCAGAGCAAAGAGAATGGAAGACAATATGAGGCAAAATAGAATTCCAAACATAAAAAAATAAATAAATAAATAAATAAAATAGAAATAGCATAAGGTCTTTTCAGTTTTTCCTTCTTGACTATCAAGAAAGTAGAAGGGTAAACAAGGAGACAGATGGGAGGAGAAAAAAGGTATTGAGGGATGCTAATTAGTAAAGGATCAATAAAATTAACACCAAAGTTTGTGAAGGAAATATAAACAAAACAATCTGTGTTTGCGGGGGGGGGGAGTGAAATTATTCAATTAAAGCCACCCAAGCCTTAGAATCTATTCTGAATATTATCAGTGTGGAAAATAACACAACATGCTAGAAGGAATAGAAGGAAGTAGAATGCTTTTTCTTTGGGCCACATCATGTTCAGTCTACTCATTAGCTGCATTTTGTCCTTGCATTATCCCAAATTAATGAAGTGAAGAGCAGTAGTTTAGTGAAGGTCACATATTTGTCATGACTGGTCTGGTATTTAAAATATGATGAGTCTGGATGTGAAATCTTTGCCAGACCCATTTCTGCAGCGGAATCATGAGAGAGAAGTAAGACCTGGCCAACCAGGTGCATCTGCCCTTTAGGTTCCCATGAGTGAGCAGTTCAGAGAATTGTTTTGGAAAGTAAACTGGAAGACATCTTGGGAACATGTACTGCCATATTTCAAAATCAGGAATTTTGTTTTGGTGTCACCTAATTTATTTCGCTCTTTAAATGAATCAAGATGGAGGAGTTTCTGGGTGGTATCAGAATAGGAGCAGGAAGATAGAAGCAGCACGTATGGAAGGGTCTGGGGGCCTCCCCAGAAAGAGCAAGAGTAAAGCACACCGCGTGCACACACACACACCACACACACACACACACACACACACACACACCCCACAGATTGGGGTTAAAGAATAATTACTACACAACCCACTTATTTTTCTTATAGCTTCTACCTAGCATACATGTAGAACATATTGCATTTGTTACATAGGAAGATGGATAGGGCAGGGATAGGGGTGATTGCATGCATCTGAAACAATCACGGAAATCAAGAATACAAGAATCAAAAATCTTCACAACTAACAAACCTGTAAGGAACCCTGGGTGAAACAGGTAGCTTTGTTTGTTTGTTTGTTTGTTTGTTTGTTTCAGTGTTTGGAGGAAATATTAAATAAGGTTTAGTTAGAGGGTTCATTGGTAAATTTAAGTTTTTAAAAATCACAGAATAAACTAATACCCATGCACAATTTAAAATTTGGATGCCACACTCTTCTCTGTCACTATAAATTTAAATTAGGTATAGTTTGAATGTCAATATGTGAATTTAATATTCAGTTACTTGTTATATTATGAAGAATGTTACCATTCCAAGACATTTCACTTTCCTAATCTATGATACTTATAATACATAACAAGGGGAATAACAGTTTCCTTATGCTAACCCCCAAATATAGAGTATTCTGCATTATCCTGGTGAACTTAATAACCACCTCCTTTAAAGTAGATTAAAATGACAGGAATGGAGATCAGAATCAGAGAAGTGAGGTGCTCTGCTTCTGGCTTTGGAGACAGAGGGGGGAATCTACATCTCAATGAAAGTAGTTGGTCTCTAGCACCTAAAAATGGCCAAGAAGCATATTTTCCTCCAAAACATCCTGGAGGAGCAGCCTTTCTATTATCTTCCATTAAAGCAGAAAGACTCCCATTTAAAATTTCTCATCTTCAGAATGGAAAGACAGTAAATTCCTACAACCATTGACTTTGAAGTAATTTGTTACAACAGCAAGAGAAAACTAATACAGACATTCAAGTCCACATTAGAGGATTGGTGTCCTAGCAGTCTGTTAGAACCATGAAACAAGAAAGGTGCCTGTCATACTAAGGAGGCTCATTGAAAAGAAAGGTGCCTCAAAATCCAAACATGATGTTTGTACATCACATGGCTAATATTTATATTTATGTGCTTGCATGTTGTTTATTTGGTGTGTGTGTGTGTGTGTGTGTGTGTAAATGTGAATGTGCATGCAAACATGCCTGTGTGTTTGTGTGTGCCTATGTATGTGTACATGTCTCTATGTGCATATCTGTGTTTGTGTATTTGTGTGTGTGTGTATTTGTGTATGCGTGTGTGTGTGTGTGTGTGTGTGTGTGTGTGTATGTCTGTGTGTTGTATGCCTAATCAGTGGCTAGTCATCGACTATCTGGAATCCTCCTTTTTGTTATCTGTGCTACTGACTCCAAAACATACCAGAAGGATCTTGCTGTGTGGGCTCCAGAATGTGATGTTTTTCTCTATTGTGTGCATCGCCAAGTCACTTGCTGTTTCTGGATGATATTTTCATTTAAAAAAAATCAAAACCCGTATTTTTGGTTGCAGGTTTGGGTTTTTCACTTTTTTGGCTTTAGGAAACCATTTCAGGAATTACTAAAATATATCACATACATAGAGAAAGCTGAGAAGTGATTCCAAGTTAGCTGCTACTTTATTGTTAGGTCCATTAGGCTGCACTGTTCACCCTCCATCCCAAGAAAAGATATCTGAAGAGCCTGGAGCAAATATAAGAACTAAAACCACAGATACCTGCATTGAAGGCACAGCAAAGCAAAGGCTCCCACTACTACTGCTAAAAAACCTGAGGAGAGCTAACAGGACCACATTGTTTCCATGATGCTATGTAGGAACCTAAAATGTTTCTATTTGTCTGATCACCTAAAATCCAAACTATCCTGACACAAAGAGGCTATCTTGAAAAAAGCATGTTTCTTCCTCTGTTCATTGCCTCACTGGTGTCATTTAAAGGAATCTGTGATATTTCTTGCTGTCATTATAGCCCTCCAAGGACGTGTGCTTTTACACTAGACCATAACCTGTAACATTCTGTCATGGCTCTGTTTCGTTCGTGGTCCTGTTGGGGAGACTTATTAATCATTTAGTTCCTGCAAAGTGCCATCTCTCGAGTTGGGCTGAATAAAAAGGTTGGCAGGAAATGACCTGAACAGAAACATTTTGTCCCTTTCTTGTCTCTCACTTCCCACACCTGCCCACTCTTTTTTCTTGTAAACATCTAAAATGTGCACGTTAAAACTCTTCCCATCTCTTTCCACCAACGAAAAAGCACATGAAATTTGGAATGTTGGCATCTTTTATAACCGAGTGCCCACACTCATTCTATAGGCAATAAATGGCAACCACTCAAAGAGTACCTGATCTAGAGTTTGTGGAATCTAGGCTTTGTGACAGCTGAATATATGAGATTTTTCTTCCACATGCCTCTGACCTTTACAGGGAGACAGACATTTCAGTGGTAATGAAATCTGCAGTCTCTGTTGACAGGGAAAGCATTTACAAATGACAATTTTTATCACATAGTAAATTGTCCCAAATGCAGCCAAGAGAATAGTACTTTTGTCAACTAGAAGTTTCAGCATTGAGTTAAATCCACCAATAAAATCTTTAAAAACAAAATAAAGTAAAAACAGAAAGTTCTTTCTTAGCCTTATGTCATCTCTGAAGTTCAAATATTGACAGATTCTTTCTGCTCAAAGAGTTGTTCCCTTGCTAGATTGAGATGACCTGCATTACAAATTCTATCGATTTGTATCAAAATGATGTAATTAGGGATTAGAAAAGTGGTGAGTTAGTGAAGTTACAGTAAGGTAATGGAGTAGACATGAGCACAGTGTATTAGAGTCATGTAGGAAATGTCACAGAGAAACTCAGTTCTCTTCAATCGTATATACCAATTAAAAGAAACTAAATCACTCTGCTATTACAATAAACACCTTACTGCCTAGTAATGTGTGTATATAATATATCGCCTATAATTAATTTTATTTTTTTCTTTTTAGTATGAGAACCAAATATAATGGTAGTGACAGACAAGCTTGGATCATATGTTTGAAGACTGACTTTAAAAAGCAGGATAAACAACGGACTGCCTTACATGAACTGAGATCATTTTGCCATCTGGGAAATCATTTTAACTGCATTCTTTTATAGGTGACTTAAGTCAAAATTAGAAGAGGCAACCTGATATTCCTTTCCATCCACTGATAATTTATATTTCTTCGTAACCATTTTGATATTGGATTTATTTGTCAATTGCTGGTGGAGATAAAGAACACCAAATTTTAAAAGGATCATGAGAAATATTGATCAAAATACAGGATGCTTAATTTTAGGGATCTATGTGTGTTGTCATAAGATGCCAAGAATCTACAAAAAGAAGGTAGTAAAAGGATTATATAGGGACAAATATTTCAAAATTAGTGGCAGACAGCTATGTGGCACACCTTTCTTCTTTTTACCTACGGTCATAAATAGTGGTTGTCAGCAGTAAAACTCAAAGAACAAAGAATGCACATTAGTAAAAAGTTGTTTTTGCTATCACTTTGTTATTAATTACATGGGATTTGTTCAGAATTGGAACTTCTGATCTGGAGAGGGAAATTTTAGTTCCTGAGTTTCAACTAACAATTGATAAGGCTATATAAAGGATAGAAGTCTTTGCTTTTATTACTTACCCCCAGGCTCCTCAAAGGCCATGATTCCTCAAGATAAAGTTCTGGTATAATCAATGCAAGAAACATTTAAAAAGTTCTATTATATGCCTGGTGTTTTTTGGAATAGTAGAGTAATTGTCTAATAAAAATGTTTTATTCAATATTAAATGAAGGTATACCCTGTGTGTCTTTCCACTTCTGGGATACCTCACTCAGGATGATCTTTTCTAGGTCCCACCATTTGCCTGCAAATTTCATGGTTTCCTTGTTTTTAATTGCTGAGTAGTATTCCATTGTGAAAATGTACCACAATTTCTGTATCCATTCTTCAGTTGAGGGACATCTGGGTTATTTCCAGATTCTGGCTATTAAGAATAAAGTTGCTACAAACATGGTTGAAAAAATGTCCTTGTTGAGAACTTGAGCATCATTTAGATATATGCCTAGGAGTGATATAGCTGGATCTTGAGGAAGCACATATTCCTAATTGTCTGAGAAAATTCCAGAGTGATTTCCAAAGTGGTTGTACAAGTTTACATTTCCACCAGCAATAGAGGAGGGTTCCCCTTTTTCCACATCCTCTGCAGCGTATATTGTCACTTGAGTTTTTTTAATTTTTTTTTATTTTTATTAATTACACTTTATTCACTTAGTATACTCCCGTAAGCCCCTCCCTCCTCCCTTCCCGTTCCCAACCTTCCTCCTCCTTTTTCACGAATGCCCCTCCCCAAGTCCACTGAGAGGGGAGGTCCTCTTCTCCTTCTTTCTGAACTTAGTCTATCAGATCACATCAGGAGTGGCTGCATTGTCATCTTCTGTGGCCTGGTAAGGCTGCTCCCCCTCAGGGGGAGGTGATCAAAGAGCAGACCAGGCAGATTATGTCACAGGCAGTCCCTCTTCCTATTACTATGTAACCCACTTGGACACTGAACTGTCATGGGCTACATCTGTGCAGAGGTTCTAAGTTATCGCCATGAATAGTCCTTGGATGGAGTATGAGTCTCTGGGAAGTTCCTTGTGTTCAAATTTTCTTGTTCTGTTGCTCTCCTTGTATGGTTCCCGTCCTGGCTCTAAGATCAACAATCAATAAATGGGACCTCATGAAACTGAAAAGCTTCTGTAAAGCAAAGGACACCGTCATCAAAACAAAACAACTGCCTACAGATTGGGAAAGAATCTTTATCTGACAGAGATAAAGAATCTTTTATCTGACAGAGAACTAATATCCAGTATATATAAAGAACTAAAGAAGCTGAAAAACAGCAAACCAAGTAATCCAATTAAAAAATGGGGAACAGAGCTAAATAGTGAACTCTCTGTAGAGGAATATTGAATGGCAGAGAAACACTTAAAGAAATGCTCAACCTCATTAGCCATTAGGGAAATAAAAATCAAAACAACCCTGAGATTTCACCTTACACCCATCAGAATGGGCAAGATGAAAAACTCAAGTGACAACACATGCTGGAGAGGTTGTGGAGAAAGGGGAACCCTCCTCCACTGCTGGTGGGAGTGTAAACTTGTACAACCACTCTGGAAATCAATCTGGCGCTCTCTCAGACAACTAGGAATAGCACTTTCTCAGTATCCAGCCATACTACTCCTAGGCATATATCCAAAAGAGGCTCAAATACACAATAAGGACATTTGCTCAACCATGTTTGTGGCACCTTTATTTGTAATAGCCAGAAGCTAGAAACAGCCCCGATGCCCCTCAACTGAAGAATGGATGCAGAAATTGTGGTACATCTACACAATGGAGTATTACTCAGCAATGAAAAATAAGGAAATCATGCAATTTGCAGGTAAATGGTGGGACCTAGAAAGGATCATCCTTGGTGAGCTCTCCCAGAAGCAGAAAGACACACACTGTATATACTCACTCATATAGACATACAACATAGGACAAACCCACTAAAATTTGTGCATCTAAAGAAACTAAGCAAGAGGGAGGACCCTAACTAAAATGCTCAATCCCCATCCTGAAAGGCAAAGAGGATGGGCATCAGAAGAAGAAGAAAACAGGAAACAACTTAGGAACCTGACATAGAGGGACTCTGAAAGCCTCTTCCCTGCAGACTATCAAAGCAGATGCTGAAACTTATGGCCAACTGTTGGGCAGAGTTCATGGAATCTTATATAAATAATGGGAAATAGTAAGATCTGGAGAGGACAGGAGCTCCACAAGAAGAGCAACAGAACTAGAAAATTTGAACACAAGGTTCTTTCCTGAGATTCATACTCCAAACAAGTACCATGCATGGAGATAACCTAGAACCCCTGCACAGATGTAGCCCATGGCAGTTCAGTGTCCAAGTGGGTTACATTGTAATGGGAAGAGGGACTGCCTCTGACATGAACTGATTGGCCTGTTCTTTGATCACCTCCCCCTGAGCCAGGAGCAGTCTTACCAGGCCACAGAAGATGACAACGCAGCCACTCTTGATGAGACCTAATTCACTAGGATCAGAAGGAAGGAAAAGAAGACCTCCCCTATCAGTGGACTTGGGGAGGGAAATGCATGGAGAAGGGGGATGGAGGGTGGGTTTGGGAGGGGAGAAGGGAGGGTCTTATGGGGGGGGGATACAAAGTGAATAAAATGTAAAAAAAAAAACAGGGAAATCATGAAATTTACAGGCAAATGGACAGAACTAGAAAAGATCATCGTGAGTGATGTAACCTAGAAGCAGAAAGACACACATGGTATACGCTAACTTATAAGCAGATATTAAGGGTGTAATATAGGATAGCCATACTAAAATCTACAGACCTAAAGGTAAACACTAAGGAGGACCCTATGGTGGATGCTTAAATCTCCTTCAGAATGCAAACAGGATAGACACCAGAAGCAGTGGAAGAGATGAAACAGGATGGGAGCTTATTATAAAAGGTCCTCTGCAGGAACTCCACAAGGACCAAATATATCTGGGCACAGGGGCCTTTTCAGAGACTGTTTCTCCAACCAAGGACCATGCATGGGTATAACCTAGAACCCCTGCTTGGATACAGCCCATCAAAGCTCAGTATCCAAGTAGTTAGGGGAAAAGGGATTGTCTCTGACATGAACTCAACTCAGCAGCTTGCTCTTTGATCACCTCACCCTGAGGAGGGGAGGGAGCAGCCTTACCAGGCCACAGAGGAGGACATTGCAGCCACTCCTGAGGATACCTGATAGGCTAGGATCAGATGGAAGGGGAGGAGGACCTCCCCCATCAGTGTACTTAAAGAGGGGCAGGGAGGAGATGAGGGAGGGAGGGTGAGATTGGGAGGGAATGTCGGAGAAGGCTGCAGCTGGGATACAAAGTGAATAAACTATAACTAACATAAAGAATAAAAATTTAATTATAAAAAAGTCCTCTGAAAGGAGGAGCCTCAACAGAGAATCAAAGCAGATGCTAAGACTCAAGACCAAACTTTGGGCAGAACTCAGGGAGTCTTATGAAAGAAGGGGGTGGGGGAAAAACATGAAGGGACAGGTGCCCCGCAAGGAGAAAAACAAAGCTAAAAAATCTGAGCCCAGGGGTCCTGCAGAGATTGATGCACCAAGCAAGGACCATGCATGGAGAGGACCTTGACCCCCAGCTCTGATGTAGCCAACTGGCAACTCAGTCTCCAGTACTTCTCATCTTGTAGCAGTTCACATCTTGAGTAAATAAGTGGGCAGACATATACAAATGATGTTAACACTTTCCTTTAAAGCCTAACAGCTTTCACACACTCAAAGCAAATACCTCATCATGTGACCTAAATGCTTTTCATTTCCATCACTTCCCTGATTAGGTTAAGGTCATCATTTTGATTGTTGTCATGGAAACCTCCATTGCTTTCTTCTAGTACTTTGTGATTTTTTTTCCATTATTTTAAGGATTCCACTTTTTGCTAGATTATTTATACACCAAATGCAAGATTCAAGCTCATCTTATCGCAAGCAACAGTATACTGTTAACATTGTATGAAATGAATTTATACATGTGTAATTAGATGCTCTACAAAGTATTCCCAAATGATACGGCATATTGCGTCTGGTTTTGTTTAGGGATTTTCATCGTCTTTTGGATCCAATTAATATACTTGTACTTGACAATATGTTTTGTCATATCTGTATGAAATCCTGGAGAAATGTTAAGCTTCCCTGTATGACAAATAAATCATAATGAATACATACTGAAATTTCTTTGTCAAACATTGATTTCCCCATCATGCATCCAGTCTCCCACCCACACTAGAGGAGTTGGCATTCTCTAAACTTTTCAAATATTTTTAAACTACTCTGAATGACCTCAAATTGATGGTAGGGTGAGGGTGAAAAGAAAGGAGTAGTGATAATGATGTAAGTCTACTGGTACTCTTACTAGGCAGTTTGTTTTATTACCTTTCTCGCTGTAAGATCTAGCTCCAATGCTGCTTGTCTGTGAAATTTTCTCTGACATTTAGCCCACGCTACCCCTGGATAAACCACCAAAATGAATCACTCAGTTTTCTACACTCAACCACACAAAGGTGCTTCTGCATTTTATCGCATTTTGTGGTGTACCACAATCCGTTGTTCATCTTTCTCTCTGTTTTCTGTACCTCAAGGCCTAGGAAACTCATGACCAGATATGTGTAGTATCCATCTCAGTACATGTAACTGAGATAGAACCTGAGAAAGAAACTGTAACTACATAACAGGTTCTTGCAGAGGCCTTCTGTGATAGGCTCCTTCCCTGTTCCCTGCTTCTATTTGCTCTTCTGAATTAATGATGATTAAGCATTTTCCCTAGGGTCATCCTTGTTGTTTAGCTTCTTTAGGATTATAGATTTTAGTATGTTTATCCTATATGATATAGCTATTATCCACTTATAAGTGAGTATATACCATGTGTATCTTCCTGTTTCTGGATTACCTCAATCAGGAGGATCTTTTCTAATTCCTTCCATTTGCCTACAAATTTCATGATTTCCTTGCTTTTCATAGATAAGTAGTATTCCATTGTGTAAATGTACCCCAATTTCTGTATCATTCCTCTGTTGAGGGACATCTATGTTGTTTCCAGCTTCTGGCTATTACAAATAAAGCTGCTATGAACATAGTTAAGCAAATGTCCTTATTGAATGGTGGGGCATCTTTTGGTTATATGCCCAGGAGTGGTATAGCTGGGTCTTGAGGTAGCACTATTCCTAAGTTTCTGAAAAAGTGCCAGCATGATTTCCAAAGTGTCTGTACAAGTTTACATTCCCACCAACAAAGGAGGAGGGTTGCCCTTTCTCCACATTCTCTCCAGCATGCGTTGTCACTTGAGTTTTTGATCTTAGCCATTATCATGGCTGTAAGGTGAAGAGGGCCTCTGAAAGACTCTACCCATAAGGGTATCAAAGCAGATGATGAGCCTCATAGCCAAACTTTGGGCAGAGTACAAGGAATCTTATGGGAGAAGGGGGAAAATAGAAAGACCTGGAGGGGACAGGCGCTCCGCAAGGAGAACAACAGAACCAAAAATCTGGGCCCAGGGGAACCTGAAGATACCAATGCTACAAGCAAGGAGCATGCATGGATAGGACCTAGATGCTCAGATGTAGACCGTAGGCAGCTCAGTCTCCATGTGGATTCCCTAGGAAAGGGAACAGGGGCTTTCTCTGCCATGGACTCAGTTGCTGATGTTTTTATTTTAATTGTTAATGTGATCCAATCTAAATAGCAACATCTGCCTGAGAAGACAGCCTCAGCAAAGACTTGTCTAAATTAAGATGATATGTGGAAATCATTATTGATTATACTAATTGAAATGAGGAAATCTAGTCTAAACGTGGGTAGCACTTAGGTGTTGGGTTAAGATGTTAGACTATATACAAAAGAAGAGAATAAACTGAGCACTGGAAAGTTTGTATGCATTCATTCTCTCTCTGCGCTAAATTGGCGAGATGTCCAGCTGCTCTAAGTTCCTTCCTTGACTTCCCAGAAGTGATGGACTATATATTAGAATTTAAAAGAAAAAATCTTTTAGGTTTTGAAGTTTATTTTGGGAGGGTGTTTTTTCACAGCAACTGAAGATAGAACTAAGTCATGTCCTTCGCAATCAAAAGAAAAGGACTGGAAAGGGTAAGAACACCAGGAGGCATAGATCTTCGGAACCATGCTGGAGTTTATCTGCTACTGTCTGCATACTAGAGCAAGAACACAATAATTCTAAGCAATATAAGAAAGTGAGTCCAAACCAGAGATCCAGAAGCCAGTAAGGTAAGAGCTTCTAAGTACCATTGCAACATATTCATATTTGTGCAGATATATTTATGCTTCCTTTAGATATCAACAGTTTAGTTCTCCTTTCTTAATGAAAGAAAAACAATTAATTATTTAATCAGTTGTTCCATTATTTAATCACTAATAATTAGATGCTAATATTGCTTTTTAATATTCACAATTAAGTTTATGAATAAAAAAATATGCTCATCTTATTAAAGAATAATACCTACTTCCAGAAGTAGAGCTATAAGCAGGTATTTTTAATTCCTGAAAGAAAGTGAGTTGTTTGTTGAGAATGCAGAACAGGCTTCTTTCTAGGTAATATTTATTTAATTTTTTAGCTCTGTTTTCAGGGGTCCAAATAGGAATAGTGGTCTACCATTTCAGAGATGGACCATCTAGACAAAAGAAACTCAGAATTCTTCACAATTTAGCGGCTACAGTTGGTCTTAATCATACTTTTCAAACAAAGAATTGATATTCCATGCAGTCTGTGGTGAGATAGTCAAGTCACAATTGCCAGTTTTCATTCTAAATTTCAAAATTGTCAAATACTTCAGGGTAGAATTTGAGGACCAACCTTTTGTTTAAATGGAGTTGTTTTCTTAACAGAAGATTTTTCGGAGATGTCCATCAACAGAAGAATGGGTACAGAAATTATGGTATTTCTACACAATGGAATACTACTCAGCAATCAAAAAGGAGGAAATCATGAAATTTGCAGGCAAATGGTGGGATCTAGAAAACATCATTCTGAGTGAAATATCCCAGAAGGAGAAAGACAAACACGGTATATACTCACTTATATAGACCTATAAGATATGATAAACATAATGAAATCTATACACCTAAAAAAGATAATCAAGAGAGCAGACATGGGGTAAGATGATCAATCCTTGTTTAGAAAGACAGATGGGATGTGCATTGAACACATGACAGGAGTCTACTGAGCGCATCTGAAAGCCTCTAACTAGCAGTGTTTTCAAAGCAAAGACTCATGACCAAACCTTTGGCAGAGTACAGGGAATCATAAGAAAGAAGGGGAGTTAGTCTGATGGGGAAAGGATAGGAGCTCCACAAAGACCAAATATATCTGGGCACAGGGTCTTTTCTGAAACTGACATTCAACCAAGGACCATGTATGGATATAACCTAGAACCTCCGCTCAGATGTAGCCTGTGGTAGCTCAGTAACCAATTGGTTTCCCAAAGTGAGGGGAACAAGGACTATTTCTAACAGGAACTCAATGAAGATACCTGATAAAACAGGATCAGATGAATGGGGGGAGGTCCCCCCCTATCAGTGGACTTGGAAAGGGGCACAGTGGTGATGAGGGAGGGAGGAAGGGACTGGGAGGGGATGAGGGTTCGGGGCACGGCTGGGATACAGAATTAATAAAATGTAACTGATAAAAATAAAAAAAAGATCAATAATCAATAAACGACACCTTATGAAATGGAAAAAAATAAAATAATTCTGAAAAGATACTTGTCCCTAGGAGCCTCTGACCATGCTAAAGACCATGTAAAACCCCACCTCATTCATTACTCTTAATAGACACAAATGGAAAGTCATCCAGAAATAACTGTTGTCACTCAGACTTTATGTAGAAGGTAAGTGCGGTGTGGTGCAATGCGGGGTGTTTGGGGGGAAAGGGGTTATTTGAACAGCGAATTTAATGTCTCCATTTTTATTTAGAAAGACTATGTGAAATCTAATTAAATTATTTTTAATATTCCACAGAAATTTAAATATAGAAAGGGTTCTTCTCTTGGCTTCCTGGGTATTGTAATAATGTTTTATTTCACGAAATAAGTTGATCATAAAACTGTGTTGGGCTTAGATGAAATCACCCTATATTTACCTCTTCCTCTTCTGTAAACTGTACTTCTGACTCTATCCAACTACTCCCCTGAAAAGTAAGGGGAAAGGATTTAACTTGAAACATGTCAAGGTCAGTTTCTGCGCTAAAAGCTTTGTTTCAGACCATCAGTATATTTTATGCCTATGGTTATCTTGGAAATACCCAAACACAATCATTTAAAATATGTAAATGTTTATGAGACTTCAAAAGGTGCCCCACACATACCCATCTTAAAACCCTCTTACTTGATGAAATCCATGACACCTACTTGCAGTCATAGCATAGCAATAAGACGTCTTTGTATTTATTATTACTTTTCCCTAAGTAAAAACGTTTTTCCTTGTTGCTCACCCTCCCTTTCAAATAAAGTATCCTAAAATGGAGTATTCCTTAGAACCAGCTGAGAAATGCTTTTGGCATCCAATTTCTTAGACCATATCTAATGTAGAATTGTAGATTGTTTCTTCTCTTGCCCAAACCATTCCAATGTAATTCAGAAGAACATACTCAGGACTGCTGATGTTGGGGTTGGTGATACCTTCTTGCCATTTCTGTTGTTTGTGTGGAAAAAAAACAGTGAACACCCATAATAGCTACCTTAAAAATGTGTCAAATGACATTATTAATTTATTAGATACTGGTATATTTCATTCCCTAAAAAAAGAAAACAATATTTATATGTACTTGTCATCTGCTTCAAAGCCTAAAGACAAATAGTGGAACTTGACATTAAGCCCAAGAAAATTAGTCCCACTGGTTGAATGGTCTTTGCCTCACAGCAAAAGAGCAATGTTTATGCTCAATTTGTAAATGATAAAATTATATGCACTACCGATAGGGATACACAACCTAATTTTTCCATACTATAGGGCTATTTAAAATGTTTATTCATACAGAAATTATTAATGGACACACACTAACATTGCCAAGTTGAAATAATTACTTAACCATCAAGAGAGGTGTGGATATACATCCTCTCAGTCAATCCTCAAATAGGATGAAATAAATTTTGCAAAGGATCAACTCCTAGTTAGCTTACAAAGAACTGAACTCATGATCTCTAAATAGAAAGGTTCAGTACTGATACTGTCCAGATAATATATTGATAGACAAAGGCATTTAAATCTTATTTTGTACATCTTTCTAAATGTACCAATTATAACCTCAAATACACTTGTATATGAGTGCTAAAGTATATGGTCATCCTTGTTAAGCAGCCAATGTCTTACCTGTCAGCCTCTAGCAAAGGTCACAAAGCATTCTTGGGCAGAGATGAAAACACCTATATTTGTAAGATGCTTCTTAATTTTTTTTTCAATTGCCAGCCTTTAAATAGAATAGCTCAAAATGTCAAAATTATTCATCAAGGTGTCTGTGAGACCTACTCATGAATATGGAAATGAAGATCATAGCAGTAAGTCCAGCCAGCCATCCTCCTGGCCAAAGATTGTTCCTGTCATGGCTGCTGAGGCAGATGTTACAAAGTGGCAGCCTGTGGGCTGAAAAATCCCATCGGTACTTCTTGAGCGGCTTTAAACATTTTTAAATTGGCAGGTTTCATATAAAAATACAGTTTCAGCTTTTCTTGAAAGAGCCAAATATCTGGCAACATTGACCCAAATTCTCACAGGGCAATAATAGGAAAGACATAGATAGCAACTGCCTTTTATCCACGATTCTTTCAGGCATATGACAGTCCCCAATCATTATATCATACCCAAGGTTCCCTACTCATTAGCGTACCTGCCTGGATTCCATGGGCATCTGAACTTGCCACCTCAGGGTCAGAAAATGAAAGCAGTAATTGCCAAATATGCCCTTCATATCTCTATTTATTTATTTATTTATTTATTTATTTATTTATTTATTTATTATTACAATTTATTCACTTTATATCCCAGCTGTAGCACCCTCCCTCTTCCCCTTCCAGTGCCAACCTTCCTGTCTCTTCTCCCTTTATGAGCCTCACCTCCTCTAGTCCATTGACAGGGGAGGTCCTCCTCCTCGACCATCTGACCCTGGTCTATCAGGTCTCATCAAGACTGTCTGCATTGTCTTCCTCTGTAGCCTGTAAGGCTGCACCCCCAAGGGGAGGTAATCAAAGAGCAGGCAACAAGAGTCCATATCAAAGACAGATCCTGCTCCCCTTACTAGGAAGCTCACTTTGAGACTGAGCTGCCTATGGTCTTCATCTGAGCAAGGGTATTAGGTCCTCTCCATGCATGATCCTTGTTTAAAGAACCAGTCTCTGCAGGCTTCCCTGGGCCCAGATTTTTGGGCTCTGTTGGTTTCCTACTGGAGCTCCTGTCCCATCTTGGTCTTTCTGTTTTCCTCCTTCTCCCATAAGATTCCTTGCCCTCTGCCCAAAATTTGGCTCTGAGTCTAGCATCTGCTTTGATATCATGCTGGGTACAGTCATTCAGAGACCCTCTGTGGTAGGCTCCTGTCCTGTTTCTTGTGTTCTAACATTTCAGATTTCTATTCTATTTGCAATGAGGATTAAGCATCTTCCCTAGGGTCATCCTTGTTGTTTAGCTTCTTTAGAATTATAGATTTTAGTATGTTTATCCTATATTATATGTCTAATATAGACTTATAAATGAGTATACACCATATGTGTCTTTCTGCTTTTGAGTTACCTCACTCAGCATGATCTTTTCTGTTTCCACCCATTTGTCTGCAAATTTCATGATTTCCTTGATTTCAATTGCTGAGTAGTATTCTGTTGTGTAAATGTACCACAATTTCTGTATCCATTCCTCAGCTGAATGGCCTCAACATAAAAGCAGACACACTAAACCTATTAGAAGAAAAAGTCAGGAAGATCCTTGAACTCATTGGTACAGAAGACAACTTCCTTAAACAAACACCAACAGCCCATGCTCTAAGATCAACAATCAATAAAAGGGACCTCATGAAACTTAGAATCTTCTGCAAAGAACACCATAAACAGAACAAAACAACAGTCTACAGACTGGGAAAGGATCTTCACCAACCCTATATCTTGACAGAGGGCTAATATATATAGAACTCAAGAAATTAAATACCAACAAACCAAGTAATCCAATTTTAAAATGGAGTACAGAGCTAAACAGATAATTCTCAATAGAGGAATATTGAATGGCAGAGAAATACTTAAAGAAATGTTCAACCCCATGTCAGTGGACTGAGGGGGAGGCATGGAGGAGAAGAGAGAGAGAGAGATTGGGATTGTGAAGGGAAGAGAGAGGGGGCAAGAGCTGGAATACAAAGTGAATACATTGTAATAATCAAAAGAATTTTAAAAAGAAATGCTTAACATCCTTATTCATCTGGGAAATGCAAATCAAAAGGACACTGAGATTTCACCTTACACCATCAGAAAGGCTGAGAATAAAAATTCAATTGACAACACATGCTGGAGAGGATGTGGAGAAAGGGGAACCCTCCTCCATGGCTTGGGGTAATGTAAACTTGTACAACCACTTTGGAAATCAGTCTGGAATTTTCTCAAAAAATTAGGAATAGTGCTACCTCAAGGACCAGCTATACCACTCTAGGCATATATCTAAAATATGCTCTAGTATAAAACAAGGTTATTTGCTCATCTATGTTCATAGCAGCCTTATTATTAATAGCCAGGATGTTTAAACAATTTAGATGCCCTTCATAGCTTAAAATTGTCCATTTGTATTTTACCAGGCTATATGCGCTTCTTAGATTTTCAGAGTAATTTCTTCCTTTTATTTTTAATTTCTTTTCTCTTAAAACAAAATATTCTCTGGGGGTCTATCATAAACCCTTTAACCTTTCCCATTTTCTCAGAAAAATCAAGTCACATCTACAGCATCAATTGTTTTTAAAAATTCCTTAAGCAAATCTTTGGAAAGTTGGAAATTTTCATTTTCCTTGGTTCTCTTTATAAAACACAATTTTCCCAAAATTTTAATTAAATTTTTATTTATTATATTAATTACAGTTTATTCACTTTGTATCCCAACCATAGTCCCCTCCCTCATTTCCTCCCAATTCCACCCTCCCTCCCTCATCTCTTCTCCAGCATGTATTGTTACTTGAGTTTTTGTTCTTAACCATTTTGATGGGTATAAGCTGAAATCTCAGGTTCGTTTTGATTTTAAGTCTCATGCAGTAGGACATGCAAAAGTTTCATAGAATAAGGAAGTGATAGCTGTTAGCTCTGCAATCTTGCTAAAAATTACTGCATCCTTTCTTGGTCATATTTGTTAAATGAACAACCATAATTACTTTTACTTTATCTTGACGAGCTACTTCTATTATGGGCTTGTTAAGTCCCCACAACTCTGGCCTGTAATTTTGCAATATAAAAAATACTTTCCATTTTAATCAATGTTATAATAAAGGTTTTAGCCAAAAAATCAGTGTACTAGAAAATAAATAGAGAAAGAAAAAAAAGAAAGGAAAGAGAAAATAACTATCATTAACAAGTAGTTTCACTGAAGCAAAACCAAAATGCTAAATTAGAATTCCTAGATAGGAAAGAAATATGCAAATCCAGCCACAGCAGCAAAACAATTTCAAATTATAATTTTTGAAGAGGGGTTATTTTAATTCCCTGTGTTTATATAGCCCTACTAAGGACAGAAGAGATTAAAATCAGGTTTTCAGAGATAGGACTCAAGGCCCCCATTACATGCTAAGTTGGTTCTCCTTCATAACTGTCAAACCTGTTGTACTTTTATTTTTCAAATAAATGATATCATTAAATGAATTTGGCCTAGACTACAATAAATTCCGTCTTATTTCCCATTGTTTGTAAAGTAGAAACCAAAAGCATAGGGATGAAAATAAGAGTTCGGTACTGGTTGTTTTTATATCAGCTTGACACAAGCTAAGGTCATCATCAGAGAGGAAGAAACCCCCGATGAGAAAAATGCCTTTGTAATATTGGGTGTAGGCAAAATTGTAGGGCATTTTATTAATTAGTGATTGATGTGGGATAGCCCAGCCATGATGCCATCCCTGGGCTGGTGGTCCTGAGTGCTATTTGAAAGCGAGCTGAGGAAGTCATTAGGAGAAAGCAGCACTTCTCTGTGTCCTCTGCATCAGCACCTGTCTCCAGGTTTCTGCCCTGTTTGGGTTCCTGTTCTGACATCCTTTGATGATGATGAGTGATATGGAAATATAACCCAAAGAAACCCTTTCCTCCCCAAGTTGCCTTGGTCATGGTGCTTAATGATAGCAAGTGTAACCAAATAAAGACAAGATATAAAACATATTTTTCAAAAAATCTTTACACATACATATTTTATTACCCCTTAGAGAGTATCATGCAATCTATCTTTATTATATCCTCCCTCAAGTCTTTCCAGCTACATCCGTCCTCTTCTCCCACTTTGTGTCCTCTATTTTGTTATTTCTTTTTTTCTTCTGTTCTGTTGTTGTTTTTGTTGTTGTTGTGTTGTTTTGTTTTGCTTGAAGACAGTATTTCACAGAAACTCTCTTTGTCCTTTGGCTGTTACAATATTTCTTCTCCTTCTTTGGCAATGTTCCCTGAAAATTTTAGTATAGGAGCTGCATTGTATACATATAAATTGGGGCTGTGAACCTCAGAGATCAGTTAAATTCTATATTCTGACCAGCCGTCACTATCTGTTGATCTCTGTCTGCTGCAAATGAAGCTTCTTGATGATTGGTGAGAGCTACAGTTATATGTGAGATAAGAATAAGTACTTACAGCGTTATGCAAGATTATAATAGTTTAGGAAATTAGAAGAAGGTAGGTTGTCCTCTACTTTCTATGGTCTCACTAGCTATAGAGTTGCTTAAACCTACAGTGCCAGGCATGGCCTTCCTAGTGAATTTTAATTTTCTTTTTGTTTTATTTATTTATTTATATATTTTTATTAATTACAGTTAATTTACTTTGTATCCCACCTATAGCTCCCTCCCTCTTCCTCTCCCAGTCCCACCCTCCCTCTCTTTTCTCCACCCATGCCTCTCTTCCAGTCCACTGAGAGGGGAGGTCCTCCTCCCCTTCCATCTGATTCCAGTCTATCAGGTCTCATCAAGACTGGCTGCATTGTATTCCTCTGTGGCCTGCTAAGGCTGATTCCCCTGAAGAGAAGGTGATCAAAGAGCAGACCAATTAGTTCATGTCAGAGACAGTCCTTGTTTCCATTACTAGGGAACCCACTTGAGCACTGAACTACCATGGGCTACATCTGTGCATGGGTTCTAGGTTATCTCCATGAATGGTCCTTGGTTGAAATATCAGTCTCGGAAAACACCCCTGTGTCCAGATTTTGTGGTTATGTTGCTCTCCTTGTGGAGCTCCTATCCTCTCCAGGAATTTCTATCTTTCCCTTCTTTCATAAGATTCCCTGCACTCTGCCCAAAGTTTGGCTATGAGTCTTAGCATCTGCTTTGATACACTGCAGGGTAGAGTCTTTCAGAGGTCCTCTGTGGTAGGCTCCTGTCCTGTTCCCTGTTTTCTCCCTCTTCTGATGCCTATCCTCTTTGCCTTTCTGAATGAGGATTGAGCATCTTACCCAGATTCCCCCTTCTTGATTAGCTTTCTAGGGTGTACAATTTTAGTATGTATATCCTATATAGTTTGTCTAATATTCACTTATGAGTGAGTATATACCTGTGTGTCTTTCTGCTGCTGGGATCTTTTTTTTTTTTTTTTTT
>REGO01000098.1:3067013-3081353 GCA_010120015.1 Rhombomys opimus
TTTTTGTTTTAGACGCATCAGGCAAGAGTAGAGGTCTGATCTCTGATATTAGAAATATATTGGGACTTTGTACCAATGTTCATTTAGGTGTCATCCACCCAAAGAGCATCAGACCCATCCGATACCTTTTTCTCAGAGGCGGGACCTGGGGCATCAACCCGCATGCAATCAGACATGCTCTTCTCTGGGTCGAGAGCGGCTGACCCTGAGTGCAGTGCTTAGGGGATCTTTTATTCAGGATGATTTTTTCTAGTTCCTTCCATTTGCCTGCAAATATCATGATTTCCTTGTTTTTAATTACTGAGTAGTATTCCATTGTGCAAATGTACCAAAATTTCTGTATCGATTCCTCAACTGAGGGGAATCTGGGTTTAATTAAGTAACTAGTGGCTACCCTCAGTACATTAAGTGCCACTGTTTTCAGTACCTTGAAAGGGCGTAGTCTCTCAATTTTGGTTTAGGAAAGTAAAGCAAAAACGAATTTGAAAACTCATAGGTCAGGTGGCATTCTACAATTACCTCTGTGTGAACCAATGGAGAAGAGAATCTAAATGGGGTTAAGTGTATTGATTTTATTCCAAAGGGAGGATGAAAAGAACTTCAGAAAAGCACAAGAGTAAAAAAAAGTTTCTAAAAATGTGGAGAAAAAAATATAAGCACTGCATTGATATTAAGTAAACATAACATAGCTCAGGATGCATGACTCCAGGGCTGAAAGGTCAGAGAAGGGTAAGGAGCTTGAAAGCTACTACCTATAGGTTGGACAGCCTGGAGGTCGTTCCTGCCATGTGTTCATCATGGCAACCAAGTTCAGCTTCTGGTCTTTTTTACTTTATTTTTCTTATTAGTTACATTTTGTTAACATTCTGTCCCAGCTGTATCCTGCTCCCTCATTCCCTCCCCAACCCCACACTCCCTTCCTGGTCTCCTCCCTGCCCCTTTCCAAGTCCACTGATAGGGGAGGACCTCCTCCCTTTCATTTGACCCTGTTTTATCAGGTATCTTCAAGGCTGGCTGTAGAGTCCTCCTCTGTGACCTAACAGGACTGCTCCTCCCCTGGGGGGGGGGGGTTCAAGGAGCCTGACCTTGAGATCCTGTTAGAAATAGTCCTTGTTCCCCTCACTTTGGAAAACTACTTGGTTACTGAGCTACCACGGGCCACATCCAAGCAGAAGTTCTAGGTTATATCCACAGATGGTCCTTGGTTGAGTGTTTGTCTCAGAAAAGAGCCTGTGCCCGCCTCCATTGCTGGTGGGAATGTAAACTGGTACAACCACTTTGGAAGTCAATCTGGCACTTTCTCAGAGAATTAGGAGTAGTGCTACCTCAAGACCCAGCTATACCACACCTAGGTATATACCCAAAATTTGCTCAAGTACACAACAAGGACATTTGTTCAACCATGTTTGTAGCAGCTTTATTTGTAACAGCCAGAACCTGGAAACAACCCAGATGTCCATCAACGGAGGAATGGATACAGAAATTGTGGTTATTTTTACACAATGGAATACTACTCAGCAATCAAAAAGGAGGAAATCATGAAATTTGCAGGCAAATGGTGGGATCTAGAAAAGATCATTCTGAGTGAAATATCCCAGAAGGAGAAAGACAAACATGATATATACTCACTCATATAGTCCTATAAGATAGGATAAACATAATGAAATCTACACACCTAAAGAAGATGATCAAGAAAGCGGAGATGGGCAAAGATGATCAATCCTCATTTAGAAAAACAAATGGGATGTGCATTGAACGTATGACAGGAATCTACCGCAAAAGGCATCTGAAAGACTCTACCTAGCAGTGTTTCAAAGCAGACACTAAGCCTCATAACCAAACCCTCGGCAGAGTGCAGGGAATCATATGAAAGAAGGGGAGTTAGTCTCATATGGAAAGGATAGGAGCTCTACAGCTTCTAGTCTTAATGGCACAATGATCCATCTTCTGTGAATGTCACTGATGGAGAAGAATCTCAGAGCACTATCATATAGAACATACACTTCAGAGTAAAACATTCATTGAATTCATTTACTTGTTCTGCTGCTTAGTATCTGAATAGCTACGTACAATTGCTTAACCTTTATAACACCTACAGTCCCTATTTGTAGAATTGTATCATTACTCAAAATAATGAGAATTGTTATTATTTGTAAAAATATACTTAATTAAGACCCAGGAACTACTGTAAGCACTGTGTGAACTTTTATCTTCAAAATATTATGCTATGTTGGCATTATTATTAGTATACCATACAGAAAATGGATCTGAGGAATTTAATTATTGATCAGGAGTCACATAGCTAGTTATTAGTAGAGCAACAATTTTAATGTGCACAGTCTATTGTCATAGCCCACACATTGGAAGCATTATGTTCAAGATTGGCCAGTGTCCTTAAAAGTGACACAGCTAGTCACGTTATAAAAATACGTTGCATTTGATTTGTGATTATATATTCAATCCACTTCAAGGAACAATCCTGAAGATTGATATCTAAGGTTCTATATGTTTACAGGATCTAGAAAATTGTTGCTGTTGATCTCACTCAAATCATTAAAAGGTTAAGTTCCTTCTTCAATAAAAAACAAACAAACAAACAAACAAACAGGTTTATCCAGGTATTTTAGTTAACCAACCACAGCACTGCTTCCAGGCAAATTTATAATTAAACTACACTATACAGGAAAAATAGGTTCAAAAAAAAAAAAAAAGAAGTAGGGCAAAAATAATCTTGTTTCAAGGGATAAAGATGATTGTTATTGAAAAAATACTTAATTGTTAATTAATCCCAACTTGACCCTTCTAGAAATGTGTTTACATATTACATATCACATTGGAGATTTTGCTGCAATATATAGATGAGGAAGGAAAAGTACAGAAACCCTGCAAAGGTCATAATGGGATTACTGGTGTTTTATTTTTATCTTTAAAAGAACTAAGAAAACATTTGTAAAGAAAGCCATAAAATGTCTTCCCTTCTATCCAAAGCTTTTGGATTTTCAGAGTGACACTTTATTTTGCCCTCTGTGTTCATGTTCATTTTCAGGATCCTTGTGTATAATATCACCTTATCTATAAAGGGAACACAGAGGCCTCCTCAAAGCATTAGTCACTGCACCTTGGGAACACTCCTCCTCTTCTGCACAGCTTAGGGTGGAAGGATACACATGTACTTATTAATGAAGCACACATTTGGTCCTAATTCACCATCTAACACCCAGACTTCAACTTCTTTTCTCATACAGGTTCTCTAGGCATGAACAGCTGTTGTTGTTGTTATTGTTACTGTTATTGTTCTTGTTGTTGTTGTTTTTCAATTACCAATAGTCTCTATAAAACCCTTATTAACACCTTAACCCTGATGTTTTGAAAGCTTAGATTTTTTTTTTTTTTTAAAGTTTGAAAACCTCAGTTTGGGTTAGTTTTCTCTCTGACATTCAATTGTACTTTTGTTTCTCCAGAGTCTAGGCAGAAAAATTTAGTCCTCAATTCACCACCAGGAAAAGTTACATTGTAACAGATGGAGACCATTACAGAAAACCAGAACCAATTAAAATGCAGAGTTGTAGAGTCCAACCCCAAAGGATGCATTTATAACACAACGCTCACACCTAAGGCAGGGGCCAGGAAGATTTTAAGAGCAAAAGAACAGAAAAGATTGCTGTAAAACTGTATCTCCTAGGAATATTAGGAGCTGTACCCACCACTGTCTAAACATATACTGAACAAAAAGAACATCAGTGTAGTGAAAATCAAAATGGTGGAAGTTTAAGAGTCTTTAAACCTATAGAAAGAACTACAAGTATTAGGGAAAGGTGAGAGCAGGAGAAAAAGTCTTCTAGAGAAAAAAGCACAGAGCACCAGTTGGTTCTCCAACAATCAGCACTGAAAACACATATACAAGTGACATACATATTAGACAGCTTAGATTTACATATTTAGGATCTATACACACATATACATACATATACATTACATACATACACATCATACACACACATGCATATATATATGAACAAAAGAAGAAAAAATAGGTCATGGACTTTAAAGAGAGCAAAGGGGAGTAGAACATGAGAGGGCTAACAGGGAGGAAAGGGAAAGGAAAGTATATTATATTCTAATCTAAGAAAATTTAAAAGAATATTTAAAAACCTGTACCTTATCCACTGTACTAACAACGCTCTAATACTACAGTGGGCTTTTGAATGACATGGTATGAGTCAAAACAAGAGGTGCCACGTATGTGACGCATAACCTCAGAAAAAATCAGTAATCATCTTACTTTCTTCTTTTATCTAATGGGAATGTAAAGCTACTTAACATGGAGTAGGGATGTCAGTCAAAGGTCAAGTGTTTACCCAGTGTATGCAAGGTCCCAGACTCCACCCTTAATACCTTAAAAAGAAGGAAGAAAAGGAATGAAGGAAGGAGGGAGGAAGGAAGGAAGGAAGGAAGGAAGGAAGGAAGGAAGGAAGGAAGGAAAGGAGGAAGGTAGGAAGGAAGGGAGGGAGGGAGGAAGGAAGGAAAGGAGGAAGGAAGGAAGGAAGGAAGGAAGGAAGGAAGGAAGGAAGGAAGGAAGGAAGGAAGGAAGGAAGACAGAAGAAAGATTCTGGGGATTAGACCTTGAGATTTGATAGCGTGTCCCTGCTTCCTGTCTGCTCTATGCTTCATGGCTATCAACTCAATGAGACTAGAAGCTTCTCTCTCTGGCTCAACATACTTTCCCCACCAAGATGAACTGTGCCCCTTCTTAAACTGTAAACCTTTTTGGTTATACAAAGTAACTAATAAAGATAGCTGTGCATCAGTTTTGTGATTATTGTATAAAGTGAGGTCATGACCATTCTAAGGTACAGTTGAGGAGATGGGTTTATGGTTAGATATGAGGGAGAGTACAGCCAGAGGTACCAGGAAGAGTCCAGAGCAGAGAGAAAAAGTAGTAGACTAAACATGGCCAGCAGACTGGACCAGGCCATGAGAGAATGTGGGGAGAGTAAGAGAGGGAGAGAGGAGTGGAAGACAAAAAGTACACTTTGGAATATGCCTGTGATAGCCTTTTCAGAGAAGATCAGCTCAGGGTGACAGCCTGCCCCTGAATGCTTGGTGGCACCATTCCAAGTCATGGGTTTCAGAACTGAATCAAAAGGAAAAAAGTAAAAATAAACCTGCATGCTTTTTGTTCTTTGTTTTTTGTGTTGTTGTTGTTGTTTTTGGCTTCCTTGTCAGCTTAGATGCATGCTAGTCCTGCTTGCATGCCTTCCCTACAATAGTCATCTGTGTTTCCTTAAACTGTGAAGCAAAATAAACCTTTCCTTCATCAGGTTTAAAAGAAAAAAATCCAAGAGGAGGTATGGCTGAAATGGCAGGATGGTATAGGATTAAGAAGGTGGGGAAAGAAAAGCCTGAGCTGGAGACTCTTAGGATAGGGGTAGGGTTAGAAGAGCCAACATGAACTCTGTAGGAAGCACTTGCAGTGTTGACAGAGCCCGGAGACCAGCATGCACTTTGGTATGTTAACAGGCACCACAGTTAGCCACTGGTCCCAAGTCTCTTTTGGAACTGAGAATTTTTAAATGAGTTAATAGAAAATCTTCAAACCAGTGAGCGATATCTCCCTTGGGTCGCTATCCATCAGATAGTGGTTTATCATTTTCCTGGGTAAGTAATTCTTCAAATCTTGCCAACAATGATCTCAGTTAAGCATTTCTTTTTTCATCAAATTCCTGAATACAAGGGTCTTGCTCTTTGTTTCTTTTTTTTTTTTTTTTTTAGCATGCTCCTGCCACTGACTGCCCTGCCATGATGCAATATAAAAAAAAACAACAACAAAAAAAACACAAAAACGAAAAACAAAAACAAAGCAAACAAACAAACAAACAAAACAGCCACAGAGGAGGACCTTGCAGCCAGTCCTGATGAGACCTGATAAGCTAGGATCAGATGGAAGGGGAGGAGGACCTCCCCTATCAGTGGTCCTGGAGAGGGGCAAGGAGGAGATGGAGGAAGGAGGGTGGGATTGGGGAGAGGGCTTCATCTGGGACACAAAGCAAATAAGATGTACTTAATATAAAAAATAAAAATTTAATTAAAAATTTTTTTTCTCCATGAATTTTTCCTCGTAAGCATTAACTCTCAGAAATGAAAAATAAAAATGAAACAAACAAAAAAAATGAAACAAACAAAAAAATTTAATCCTATCACTTATATCCTTATGCTTTTTAGCAAAGCTTCAAAATCCTATTGTGGCAGACTGCTGCCTGTCTCCCCTTTGTATTTGCTTGTTAAGGAGGCCGGGACTTTCACACTCATCTCGTGCAATGCAGTCTGATTATATAAGCAGAGATTACTGGTGGGGCTTCCCAGAAATATATCAGAAGTGACCGTCATTGAAGACAGACCTTTGCAGTTTCTCTTTCATCTTCTTCCGTCTCAAATACGGATGTGACCCCTGACTATATTGGGCCACAGGGACAAATGCTTCATTCTAGGAAATAGAATGACATAAAATACTGGGAAATATGATAGTGCCAGAGAGCTCTGCTCCCTTATGAAATTGTCATTACCATTCAGGCTGGAGTAGACTTTTTTTTTTTTTTAGCCAGTAAAGGCTAATTTAGGATCAACATAATGTCTAAATATTTAATCCTCACTTAAAGGATATTACTCTAATTGAACTAATTTTTCTGAGACCACAGTATAAATTTCCAATGTGGACATCCCATTTTCTGGCCGTACTATCATCATTTTTCACAATTATCCAAATTTGAGCTCATTTCACTTTTAAATAATTTGACTTGGGATATCTGACTTTGTTAATTTTTATAAAATAATTTCAATTAATTGCATTTATTTTGTGGTGTTTGTGTGTGTGTGTGTGTGTGTGTGTGTGTGTGTGTGTTTGCGTATGCACGTTCACACTGCCTAGGGAACTAGTCTGGAGGTTACTGGAACAAGTTGAGGGAGTCAGTTATCTACTTCCTTCCATCATGTGGCTCCCGGGAAGCAAACTTAGGTCAACAGGCTTGACAGCAAGCACCTTTACCCAATGAACCAGCCTGTGAGTCTTTTTTTTTAAATATTAATTACAGTTTATTTACTTTGTATACCAAGTTGTAGCCCCCTCTCCTATTCCCTCCCAATCCCACCCTTCCTTCCTCATCTCCTCCCAGCCCCTATCTAAGTCCACTGATAGGGGAGGTCCATCTCCCCTTCCATCTGACCCTAGTTTATCAGGTCTCATCAGGACTGGCTGCAATGTCCTCCTCTGTGGACTAGCAAGGCTGCTCCTCCCTCTGTGTGTGTGTGGGGGGGGGGGCAGTCAAAGAGCTGTCCACTGAGTTCATGTCAGAGACAGTCCCTATTCTGCTTACTAGGGAAACCTACTTGGATACTGAGCTGCCATGGGCTACGTCTGAGCAGGGGTTCTAGGTTATATCCACACATGGTCCTTGGTTGGAGAATCAGTCTCAGACAAGACCCCTGGGCCCAGCTATATGTGGTCCTTGTGGAGCTCCTGTCCTCTCCAGATCTTACTAACTCCCTCTTCTTTCCTATGAGTCCCTGCACTCTGCCCAAGGTCTTAATGTTTGTTTTTGCCTGTCTCCTTTTATCATCATGTATAGTTCATTAATTCAGGCTCACTTTTATAATCCCTCAGTATATCTAACTTTCTGTTGTTCTTTAAATGTCCAAAGTCCTGCTGTTTGGACCTTTAAGTTGACATGTCTGCTCCCACAGCATATGGAAGAAAGCGCATAAGAAAGAACATGGGTACATTTGAACCACCTGTGACTTCAGTGATAAACCGATTTCCTGACTTGCCTCAAATTCCACTTCCTGTTTTAGCCCAAACCTTTGCAAACACGCACACTGTGAGCTGTCTATATCCAATTGCCATCTAGTCTTATAAAGCCTGATCATTTTTCAGGGCTTTTGACATTTGCTTTCTGACTCATCCATAATTTAGAACCTCCATTTAGTTGTGCTTCAGCTAAAGTTAATACATCCCTCTTTCTGGTCAAGCGCCAGATATTTTGGTTTTCCTTAGGTCCATACAGGTGTGACAGCCATGTGACTATGAATCAAGAGTGTTTCTCCAGAGTTTCAAAGTAACTCACTCATTCTCTGAGCTAAGTAATAATCATGCTAATTAATTCCATAAGGAAGGATTGTACTGTTGGCCCAGAATAAACTATTACTACTAGCAAGAATGAAAATCTAAAAACTAACCACATAAATGACAACACGGTGGAGAAAAGGCATGCATTATTTGTGAAAAAAATCTATTTATCATTGCTCTAATGTCTCCTAAAATTTCTTGGGGGCAGAATCATCCTGTGCTAGGTTTTGAGTGTAAAAATTTTTCTAGTATTATTATTTCCATTTTTGTCATTTCTTCTAACAAATGATTTGCTACCTCTCTTGAGGCTTTGAAATTGTATGAATAATTATACTCAACAATGTATTGGAGTAAATATTTTGTTTATACCATGATATTTTTATTTATAAATAAATCTATCACCAGCCCTTTAATATAATATCTCATATTCTAGAAAGAAAATTGTCCTGATTGTCTTCTTTGAATAGCTGCTCTGACATGCCCTGACCTGTCTTCTAGTAGTTCCATATCTCAAATTAGAACAAATTAGTTATTACTGTTTGTAAATAGAACTTTTTGATGAGAGTTGGACAATAGTGGTTATCTCTAAAACAAAAGCTGTCTATTATTTTAAACAATCTCAGCTATTGACCTCTTCCAAAAACCTTGCCAGAAGACCCTAGTTCCAAATGTTCTTTCCCCTCTCAATTCACATTTCCAGTTCACACACACACACACACACACACACACACACACACACACACACATCCCAAATCACTGTTGGTTTGGACCATGGCAGGTGTGCCTAGGTACTTGAGAATATGGGAAATAATTAATATATGGGTGACCTAATGAAGATATAAGGAAATAAAATCTTAAAAATTATAATTAAGGATAATGAAATGTAAATCACACAAAATTACCACTCAGCTATGTAGGGAAAATAGAGAAGACTGAGGATCAAGAGTACATTCTTATAAACTATACTCATTGTTGATACAATATTCCATTTTCTGAGAACTTTACTCCATGTCTATTTAATCTCACTTAAAATATAATGTAAATATTTGGACTATCTAAAACGTAATATCTAACTGACACTGTAACTTTCAAAGGATTTCTACCTCAGTAAGTATCTAAATTGTTATCTATTATAATTGGCAGGGTAAGTAGCAGCTAAGAACATTTGAAATGGTTGGGCATTAAAGTACTACTACAGATGTATGGATCAAGTGAACTAAGGAAACATTTAGGAAACATTTATGAATGTCTGAAAGAAATATTAGGACAACTAGCGGTAGAAAGTAGATCAGTTGGTCAAACTGACCAGGCAGCTAGGAAAATCTTGTGCTTAGAAAGTCTTGAGAATTCAGTCCAGAGATTTGCTCTGTAACCTAGGCAGCATTTCTAGCTGTTAAACCACTTCCTAATCTGTTTTTATTATTGTTAGGTTACCTGAGACATGATCATTTGGGAGACATATTTCCTTGTGCTGTTTCACCAGGCATCCTAATATAAAGTTCTCTAGTGTCTTAAGTCAGGGCAAGGGTTTATGTTCTTTGGGCTTAAAGAATCACACACACACACACACACACACACACACACACACACTGTTGGCAACTGAAGAAAAAACTACATCCTTTAACCAGGTGCTCCTCAAGCCTGACTTTAGTGACCCATCACCAGGACATCATCTGCCACCAAGTGCACTTCACCAAAGTCTCAAATTTCCACGGTCACCAAGTCTCTTAGTATCATAGTCTCATAGACTCTTCTATTCACATGCACTGTACCCCTTAGAAAGCCCATGCCTTCACAGCCTGCTCTCTTCCCTCTCTATCCTGACAATCTTTGTATAACATCCGCCCCTAGTAAGTCTCTCAAATGAGGTATGATTTTGTGGTGTGGTTTTTGTAGCATTCTTTGGCCTTCTGATCACTGCAATAATACTAACACACACACACACACACACACACACACAAACACACACACACATATACACACACAGACTTCCTAGTATAAAAAAAGAATAAGTTAAAAATAGTTGAAGACAAAAAATAAAAATAAATAATAAGTAGTTGAAGACAATATTTTATAGGCACAAATTTGAAATAGTTCACTAACATTCAATAATTAAAATATATTTCAAACTATAACATGGTTTTGGATACAGTTACAAAGTGAGGGAGTGATGTATATATAAAGCTAAAGCTAGACTATCATCAAAAATTAAAAAATAAGGATGGTTTGGTACTTGTTAATCAGTATTACGTCCAGTTTTAAAAATATTGTCTAATTTTTTCCAGGATAAAATGAATTCTCAATGGCTAACCTAGGAGTTTATCTTATAATATTATTTAAAATGTTTAATTATTTTTTGTACTGTTGACTTTTGGGCCCTGTCCATATCTCAGTTTTCTCAGAGAGACATTGAATATCCTGGGTGGTAACTAATATAAATGTATACCATTCCCTTGACAACATACAGAAATCTCTGCCTTTAATTGTATCATTTTAAGGCATACAATTATGAAATAAACTCTACCTCAGATACAACAGAATATTTCTTAACCATTAAATTAAGCCTTTTTATTGTCAGTGACATGAGAAAAGGAAGTAGAATGTCATTAAGTCAATGACTAACATAGAGGATAGTAATTTACATTTGAAGTGCACAGCATCTTTCATTCACTCAGAGGATTAATAACCATATTTGTTTTCTTTCCCCATAAATCACTAGAATTCAAGAGGCATGGTAATTATGAGTGGCCTGACTGCTATCCATGTTTCTAGACTTGGCTTTCAGAAGCACTTTCAGCACTTAATCTAGCATTTAAACAAGCATGCATATTTGGGTTTCAATAGTACACACAAAATCCAACTTCAATTTAATTATACAATAAAATAGTTTGTAACATTCAGTTGCTTTTCCTATGTGAAAATTTTATGATGAGCTTGTAGGGGCCTCAGTTATGAAAGACTTTATGAGCCAGATTCTCCCAAACCCCAAATAGTTGTGAGTAGAAAAATATGAGTTTTCTTTTAGTGAGGACCCAAAATACGTGCACATGCACATATTAATAGCCACTTCTCCAAAATGACTGTACTATTCTTACTTCTCTGATGGTACACATAAACAGATGAAAATTTCTTTACTATCTATATACCATAAATGTGATATGCATGTATTTTCATAGAATATATTTTATTTATATAAGACACCAGGCACTAACACACACACACACACACACACACACACACACACACACACACACATATATGTATGCAAACCATATATAACATTTACCTGATTAACACAGGAGAAACATCATGAGGTCATTTAATTATTGTGAGGTCATCATGCGGTACATTTACACAAACTAGGATGACTACAATTATCACTGTGTGAGCTGATCTAGGCAGTCACTGTAACATATGTGATGTAATATGTGTGCTGTGCATGATTGTATATGAATATATACACATATATGCATATATCTATGCACATATAGTACATGTGCCATTTATTCTGAAATGAATGCATGCACTATCTCAATATAGAATTGTAATGGTTATTTTAAAGAAGCAGCAATGAAAATAACTTCATTTACAAGCATCTAGTACAAAATAAAGAAATGTATTAGTCTTTAGCACTCAAGAGAATAAATGCAGCTTAGATAATATTAACTCTCTTACTTAAAATACAAGGTTAATTTTGGCATAAATCCCGAATATCTGGAAAGGATCTCTGAGTGCTGTCCTTATCAACTACATTTTATTTCAATATAAAGTATAATATCAACACAGTTTTTAAAAGGTAATGCAGTGGTCTCCAATAAACTGTTTTGAATAGCTATTAACTAAGCAATACATAATTAAAATTCATAACTGTAAAATGGGTAAATATATGAAAAACAGATACGATAATGCGTAAAAGGAAATTTAATATACTTCTATTTGATGTCAGTAAGCTAAAATGTACATAAAAAGTAAATTATCAAATATTAGTATTCATAATTTAGAGCTATAAAACTTATACATGTAAAAATCATTATATATCATCAAATATCTATAATGTTCAGAAAACCATTACTATTAATTTAAAAAAACACCAACTAAAAGGTTTTAAAGAAAAAAATAAATTTAATATCAATGTCTTAAACAAATCCGGATATAATAAAATATAAATTTTATATATTTTAAATATATAAAATATAAACTGTTGCAATATACTAAACTAATTATGATAAAATTAAGAAGACTGCATACTTGAGTGATAAATAATGTACTAGAAACATTTCATAATTTTTAGCACATAAAAAGAGTTAATAAAAACTAAAATCAATTAAATAGGCATTGAATTCAGGAGATTGCAATAGGAAAAGATAATAAAGCCAGATAAATGCAAAACCATTAAATAACATAAAATTAAGAAATGAAGAAATATAAAGCATACTGGACCTAATAATTTTCTCTCAGTGAAATAACTATTCCTAACCTCGAGAAAATGTGTAACATAAAGACACGAAAGCAACAATAATAATACTAAGTTTTAAGAAAAGAATGATGGCCAGGTTTTAACAAAGTGCTACTTGTACATGTCTTTTAACTAAAAAATCAGTTTGAACAACCATTCATATTCCAAAATGCCTTTTACATGAATTAAGTAATCCAAGAAATACATTATTGCGCACATGTGGAACACAAAAAAGGAAATGTCTTAAAGGAAATATATAGGCAGAATGATCAACAACACCAGCATTCCCTCTTTCCTAAGCCCGGTCACCCACAGTATCAACACCTTCCATGAGAAGAAAGGATCCATCTTGCTATGATCCCCAGGATTATGCGCACACACCCCGAGAAAGGACAGCATCTAGACAACTTTTTTAATCCTTATCTTCCAATCAGTCCTCAACTAAACAGCCACAGACTCAATCCGATCTTCAAAGTACAGACTCCAAGCCAGTGCCAACACAGTATGCCACCTGACAGACATCGTCTCAGTCCTGTTGATAGACCAAACCATCCAACTGGCCTTAGGTGCCAAGACAGCCCCTGCCTACTCTCGGGAGAGCAGGCCTTGCACCTTGGGTGAACAGTACAATTGAGTTCTTCCTGGTGCAGCTGATGCGGACAAGCCTCCCTGAGCACATGAGTGTGAGAGATCTTGCCCTGCCCCTTGGTCTTTGCAGCATTCTGGAGAGCAGGTCCCACCCAGAGGGCACAGTAGTGCTGGCCGGATGTCATGAGTGCAGAAGAGCTGACCTACCCCATGCGAGAACAGTGCTAAAGAGCTGGGCCTGTTGGTGTGGGTTCAGGAGAGCTGGCACCCAAAGTGCAAACACCAGAGAGCCAGTTCTGCCCCTTGCAGGCAGCTGTAGGAAGAACTGGACCTTGCTTAGTCATAGCTGCGGAGTTGGTGGACTGACCAAGTCAGCTACCACCCAGGCTCAGATCCAGGGCTTTGAGTTGGCCCACCCCAACATCTACTCCATTTTTGAACTGCTGGAGCAAGTGAAAGGGCCAGTCCTGAAGATTCAAAGCTTCAGGATCTCCGTGACAGAGGGCCACAACAGGATATCCAAGAGGAGCCCCAGGAAGGATCCAGAGGCCTCAAACCAGACACCAATGACTGTCTGCAATGAACATTTGCATACATATTTACATACTGTGTGACATACTGTGACACACAGAAACTTCCACAGTGAGGTTCTGTTTGTTTGTTGTTTTTGTTTTCTTTCATGGGGAAGGACATTGCAAGAACTGAGGGTGGATAGGGAAGGACAGGGAGATGAGTGGGATCGGGCTGCATGATATGAAATGTTACGCTCAGGATGCGAGGCTAAGCATTGCACTCAGGGTCAGATGCTTTCGACCCAGAGAAGAGCATGTCTGATTGCATGCGGGTTGATGCCCCAGGTCCTGCCTCTGAGAAAAAGGTATCAGACAGGTCTGACGCTCTTTTGGGTGGATGACACCTAAATGAACATTGGTACAAAGTCCCAATTTATTTCTAATATCAGAGATCAGAACTCTGTTCGATATGCATGAGAATTAAATGGAAACTCCAAATTCCTCCTTCTGATTGTCAGTAACTCAAAGCAACCTGTTTACCCACTTGGATTCATCCCAGCAGAAAACGTTAACAGTTGTAATTATCACCATTATGCAGTGTGTTCATTGTACAATCAATATAATTGCCAAATGGAAATTATACAATAAATATAATTGCTGCTTTA
>REGO01000098.1:3081643-3165130 GCA_010120015.1 Rhombomys opimus
GGGGAGAGGAATGCATGCAGAAAGGGGGGAGGGTGGGACCGGAAGGGGAGGAGGGAGGGGCTTATGGGGGGATACAAAAGGAATAAAGTGTATTTAATAAAAGTTAAATAAAAAATTAAAAAAAAGAAATTCAAAAAGAATCAATAAAAAGTTAAGAATGACTTTTTGTTTTTTAGCATGGCCTGACATTTATAGGATTTTCTGGGCCTTCTTAAACAGGAATACATAATTTAAAATGAAACACAGTATGAAATATTCATTTAGAAGAACAAGACATCACAATTTGCATACATTTCAAAGCGCCTACAGGAAAAAACAAAACAGAACAAAACAAAAAAAAACATTATAAGGGTTGAACTTACAAATATTCCCCATGAGTAGCTATCCAAGGTCCATTCTGTGATCACATGTTTGCACAGTTGTTCTACAAGAGATTCTTAAGAGGGACTGCTTTAAGAAGGACTTCTCCCACTAAGGAGAGTTTGGAGAGACTAGTGGACAGTTTCTGTTTATTCAGACACACAGAGACTAAAGCAAGATGTATAGGTTATTAAAAACCAAGAGAAATAACTCCAACAAAGGAACAAAAGAAAAAATAAGTGGCAGATCCTTAAAAATGAGTATCTACAAACTTCCTGACAAAGGACTCAAAGTCACTGTTCCAAAAGAGCTTAGCAAAATAAAACAAAATAAAAATTACATAAAAAGAATTAAGAAAATTCATGTGTGAACAAATCAAGAGAGAACATATGAACTAAATAATAAAAACACAAGTTCTAAAGCTGAAAACTGTCACGAACGAAATAAAAAATCTATAGACGTCTTCAAGAGTAAGCATAATCTTATGGGAGTGTCAGCCGGTTTAGAGACAAAGGATCAACTAAGCAAAGATCATATGAACTCACAGAGACTGAAGCCACAAATACAGGGTCTACACTGGTCTGCCCTACGTCCTCAGTGTATATATTATAGCTATAAGGTTAGCATTTTTATGGTATTCTAGAGTGTGTAAATGAGTGGGTCTCTTATTTTCGTGTCTGCTATTGGGACTTCTGTTGGGTTGCCCCAATGTGATGATTTTTGCTTTATCTTACTATATTTTGTTTTGTATCTCCAAGAAGCCTATTCTTTTTTAATGAGAGACTGAAAGTGGAGGGAATCCAGAGGGGAGGGGAGATGGGAAGCAACTGGGAGGAGTAGAGGAAACCAAAATCAGAATACATTGTATAAGAAAAAAGAAAAGAATATATTTTCAATAAAAGAAAGAAGATACATGAATTTTTTAATCTTCAAATCGATGAAACATAAAATTACATTTGTCAAGCAATAAAATAACTGAATGTTTAAAAAATCAACGGTAGATAATTTTGAAAACAACAAGATAAAACAGTTCTATGAAAATTCTTAAAGATATAAGCATATTTTTTTCAGCAGAAATACTACAGGCAAGTAGAGGTGGGATTGTATATTCAAAGATTATGAATAACTAACTTTAATTAAGAATACCATCTCAGAAAAATCACTCTTTCAAAAACTAAGACAGCTGAAAGATTTTCCAAGCCAACACAAGTATGAGCTATTTTATAAAACTTAATTATTCTTTACAAGAAATGCAAAAGAAAATGTAGTTGAAGCATAAAAATAGTGAAAAATATGAAGCTCACTGAATGATAAAATCACAGTTGATTATATGCACACTGATATTGCCATTGGTAATAAAAAAAAGTATGGCAGTAGTAGTTTATTTAAAATAGATAATATAAAATTATGTAAATTAGTGTATTACTAACAAGTGATCTGAATCAAATTGCAGTTTTATAATATGGCCCAAAGTTTTGTTTGTTTGTTTGTTTTTATTAAAATACATTCAAGTCAGGTATGTAGTGTTTGTCCATTCTCTCAGTATCCAGGAGGTTAAGGGCAGAAAGATTACAAGTTCAAGGGGATACAGGCCTAAATAATGAGTTCTAAACATATGGAGATCCTGTCTCGTAACTGAACCAAAAGAGGAAAACAAATGTTATGAGAATATAATGTCTATGTAAGTTTTAAGGTAACTAAGAAGAGAAGAATGTGGTACACACACACACACACACACACACACACACAAAGAAAGTAATCGATGAATAACACCAAAATTTAATCAAGCTCTGAAGGAAAATGCTGTTAGACAAAGAAACTAAACATCAGAAAATAACTTCCGAAGTAACAATATCAGGGAGTTCGCTGTGAGACTGTCTCTCCTAGTAACATTAGAAGCCCTACCCATAAAGTCTCAACAATGTCACCACCAAAATGAGAGCTGAGCAAGGACGACACTAATGAATATACCAAACTAGATGGCGAAAAGCTCGTGAGCCTCAGCCCTCCATGAAGAGCTACAGGCAACAGAGTGAAGCTGGGCTGCTGGAAGTGGTCCTAGCCAGAGAAAACCAACTGTTTTCCTAGTGTCAGATGGTCAGCCCTGAAAACATTCACATAAGTAACATTGTACGGACTCAACAGCTTATATTTAGGAATATATATGTAGAGGTAAATACACACACCACATATATACAGTAAATAAACTGTAACATATGCAGTAACAATAAAAAAAATCCATAAATTTGAAGAAGAGGGCAGAATATGTAGAAGAGTTTGGAGGGAGGGAAAAGAAGACAAAAGATTATTAAATTATCTCAAAAATAAAACTATGTAATAGCCAGAACTTGGAAACAACCCAGATGTCCCTCAATGGAGGAATAGATACAGGAATTGTGGTACATTTATACAATGGAATACTACTCAACTATTAAAAACAAGGAAATCATGAAATTTACAGGCAAATGGTGGGACCTTGAAGAGATCATCCTGAGTGAGGTATCCCAGAAGCAGAAAGACAAACACAGTATATACTCACTTATAAGTGGACATTAGACTTATAAGATAGGAAAACATATTAAAATCTGTAAACCTAAGGAAGCTAAGAAGGAGGACCCAGGGTAAGATGATCAATCCTCACTCAGAAAGACAAATGAGATGGACTTTGGAAGTTAGAGAAAACAAGAAACAGGACAGGAGCCTACCTTAGAGGGCCTCTGAAGGACTCTACCTAGCAGTGTATCAGATGCTGAGACCCATAACCAAACTTTGGGCAGAGTACAGGGAATCACACGAAAGGAGAGGGAGTTAGTAAGACTTGGAGAGGACAGGAACTTGACAAGGACCAAATATAACTGGGCACAGGGGTCTTGTCTGAGACTGATTCTCCTACCAAGGACCATGCATGGATATAACCTAGAACCCCTGCTCAGACATGGTCTATTGCAGTTCAGTATCCAAGCGGTTTTCCTAGTAAGGGGAACAGAGACTGTCTCTGACATTAACTCAGTGACTAACTCTTTGACCTCCTCACCACCCTCCCTTGGGAGGAACAACTAGCTAAGCCACAGAGGAGACATTGCAGCCAGTCCCGGTGAGACCTGACAAGCTAGGGTCAGATGGAAGGGGAGGAGGACCTCCTCTATTAGTGGACTTAGAGAGGGGCAGGGAGGAGAGGTGGGAAGCAGGGTGGGGTTGGGAGGGAATGAGGGAGAGGCCTACAGCTGGGATACAAAGTAAACAAACTATAATTAACATAAAAAATAAAAATAATTAAAAATAAATAAATAAAATAAATTTTAAAAGAGGTAATAATTGAGTGTCTTTACCTAGGACAATGCTTTAAATATAAGCATTAAATATAAGGATTAAATATTTCAGTTAAAAGAAGTACAGGTAATTTTTTTAAGCTAGAAGCTCCAATTATATACTGTCTATGAAAAAAATAGCTTTAAATCTATGTGTAAGTTAAAAAATGAAGGAGTGGAATTATTAATCCATAAAAAGTATAACTGAGCAGAAGCAGAAATGGTGTGCTGGTCTTCCTGGTGTTTCTATAACTTGCAACACATGTCCTAATAAATATAAATGCTTTTGCTCATAATTTTAGAGGCTAGAAAATCTGTTATCAAACAGTTGGTACTTCCTAAAGGTTTTCTGGGTACATTATTGAAATATATAGAAATAATAAAATAGGAGAAGGGGAAAGGTGGATCAGACTGGCAGGAGACAAGAGAGGGGGTTGCAGTGGGAATACAAAGTGAATAAAATGTAATAAATAAATATAGAAATAAAATTAAATTTAAGAAAATAAGAAACATCTTTATATACCAATTAAAAGGAATATTCAACATTTAAGTAATCGTTTTTCTCATTTATGAAATAGTTCTGAGCTCTACAGATACTTCTAATGATAAAACATAAAGTATGCATTTCCTGAGAATGATATGTATATAAGTGTCTTATTAGAACATGTATTTAGAGGTCCTCTGTGTCAGGCTCCTGAATTGTTCCCTCTTTTCTCCTTCTTCTGATGTCCATCCTCTTTGTCTTTCTGGATAGGAATTGAGCATTTTAGCAAGAGTCCTCCCTCTTGATTAGTTTCTTTAGGTGTACAGATTTTTAGTAGGTTTATCCTATATTACATGTCTATATAAGTGAATATATACCATGTGTGTCTTTCTGCTTCTGGGACAGCTCACTCAGGATGATCTTTTCCAGATCCCACCGTTTACCTGCAAATTTTATGATTTCCTTGTTATTTATTGCTGATTAATATTCCATTGTGTAGATGTACCACAATTTCTGTATCCATTCCTCCACTGAGGGGCATCTGGGCTGTTTCCAGCTTCTGCCTATTACAAAGGCTCTGCCCTGCAGACTATCAATGCAGATGCTGAGACTTATGGGCAGAGTGCAGGGAACCTTGGGAAAGAAGCAGGAAACCTTAAGATCCGGAGAGGACAAGAATTCCACAAGGAGAGCAACAGAACCAAAAAAATCTGAGCACAGGGGTCTTTCCTGAGACTGATATTCTAACCAAGGACTATGCATGGAGATAACCTAAGACCCCTGCACAGATGTAGCCCATGGCAGTTCAGTATCCAAATGGGTTCCATTGTAATAGGAACAGGGACTGTCTCTGACATGAACTGATTGGCCTGCTCTTTAATTACCTCCCTCTGAGGGGGAAGCAGCCTTACCAGGCCACAGAAGAAGACAATGCAGCCACTCCTAATGAGACCTAATTGACTAGGATCAGAAGGAAGGAAAAGAAGACCTCCCCTATCAGTGGACTTGGAGAGGGGCATGCATGCAGAGGGTGGAGGAAGGGAGGGATTGGGATGGGAGGAGAGAGGGAACCACAGAGGGGATATAAAGTGAATAAAGTGTAATTAATAAAGAATTTTTAAAAAACATGTATTTAATGTCCTAATGGATTTGATTTTGAAATAATTATTATTTTTATTTTACAAATGTCATGCAAGTCAGTCAGAGTAACAAGCCTAATTTCAAGTGAATAAAAATTAAATTCAGAATTGCTACTCTGAGTTAAACTCTGATGACATATCTATGTTATTACATGCATTTTGTGTATGTATGGGAGCATGTAATATGTGTATGATCTGTACATGGCAGGTGCACATGTGTTTGCATAAGTATGGATAGATATGCAACAAAAAATCAAGTGTCTTCCTCTACCACTCTCTGATTATTTCTTTTCTTCTTTAATTTTTACCTAAAATAATGTCAGTCATTGATCAATTAAAATTGGTTGTCCTCATCATGTACATAAACATACTGATCATTTAACTTTCTTCTTCTATTTTCCCACAACTTTCTTCCATATAATTTATTGTGTATTAAGTTCATTTTTTTAATTTTATTTTTCTTTTTAGTTACATTTTGTTAACTCTGTGTCCCAGCTGTATACCGCTCCCTCATTCCCTCCCCAACCCCACACTCCCTCCCTGGTCTCCTCCCTGCCCCTTTCCAAGTCCACTGATAGGGAAGGACCTCCTCCCCTTTCATTTGACCCTGTTTCATCAGGCATCTTCAGGGCTGGCTGTAGAGTCCTCATCTGTGGCTTAACAGGACTGCTCCTCCCCTGGGGGGGGGGTCAAGGAGCCTGACCTTGAGATCCTGTTAGAAATAGTCCTTGTTCCCCTTACTTTGGAAAACTACTTGGTTACTGAGCTACCATGGGCCACATCCAAGCAGAAGTTCTAGGTTATATCCATAGATGGTCCTTGGTTGAGTGTTTGTCTCAGAAAAGACCCTGTGCCCGGATATATTTGGTCCTTGTAGAGCTCCTGTCCTTTCCATATCATACTAACTCCCCTTTTTTCATATGACTCCCTGCACTCTGCCGAGGGTTTGGTTATGAGTCTCAGTGTCTGCTTTGAAACACTGCTAGGTAGAGTCTTTCAGATGCCTTTTGCAGTAGATTCCTGTCATACCTTCAATGCACATCCCATTTGTCCTTCTAAATGAGGATTGATCATCTTCGCCCGTGTCCACTTTCTTGATTATCTTCTTTAGGTGTGTAGATTTCATTATGTTTATCATATCTTGTAGGTCTACATAAGCGAGTATATACCATGTTTGTCTTTCTCCTTCTGGGATACTTCACTCAGAATGATCTTTTCTAGATCCCACCACTTAGGTTCATTTTTTCATTTCCTTTCTCTACTGCCTTTATGAAAATTCTATACCTAGAGATGTTTTTCATGATATCATTATTCTTTTTTATTAATTTTTTAAATATTTTATATTAATTACAGTTAATTCATTTTGGATCTCAGCTGTAGCCCCCTCCCTCATTCCCTCCTAATCCCACCCTCCTTTTCTTATCACCTCCCATGCCCCTCTCCAAGTTCACTGATAGGGGAGGTCTTCCTTCCCTTCCATATGACCCTAGCTTTTCAGGTTTCATCAGGACTGGCTGCATTGTCCTCCTCTGTGGCCTGGCAAGACTGCTTACCTCTCTGGGGGAGGTGAAAAAGAGCAAGCCAATCAGTTCATGTCAGAAACAGTCCCTGTTCCCCTTACTTGGGGATCCACATGGATACTGATCTGCCATGGGCTATATCTGAACAGGGGCTCTAGGTTATCTAGGTTATATCCACAAGTGGTCCTTGAATCAGTCTCAGAAAAGACCCCTGTGCCCAGATTTTTTAGTTCTGTTGCTCTCCTTGTTGAGTTCCTGTCTTTTCCAGGTCTTACTATCTCCCACTTCTTTCATAAGATTTCCCAAACTCTGTCCAAAGTTTGGTTATGAATATCATCATCTACTTTGATACACTGCTGGGTGGAGTCTTTCAGAAATTTGCAGGAAAATAGTGGGATCTAAAAAAGATTATCCTGAGTGAGGTATCCCAAAATCAGAAAGACACACACAGTATATACTCACTTGTAAGTGGATATTAGACATATAATGTAGGATAAACATACTAAAATCTGTATACCTAAGGAAGCCAAGGAAGAAGGGGCACCCTGGGTAAGATGATCACTCCTCACTAAGAAAGACAAATAGAATGGACATTGGAAGAAGGAGAAAACAGGACACAGGACAGGAGCCTACCAGAGAGGGCCTCTGAAAGATTCTTTTCATTATTCTTAAGAAAGTATCTAGAAAATAGAGAACAGAAATATACACCAGATATCCACCAAACAGTTCTTTCATTTAAAAATAATATTTATTATCACTGTGCATACTTATGTATGACTATATAATATACATGAGTGGGGGTGCACATGTGGAGGCCAGAAGATACTTTTCAGTAGTCAGCTCTCCTTTTCCACCTTAATTTGGTTCTGGATTTCTAGCTCAGGTGGCCAGGATTGCAGGGCAAATTTTTATCTGCGAAGGTATCTTTCTGGGCCCCCACCAAGAATTTAAGTGAATAAACAAGTTAATGAACAGTAGCAATTGCTGAACCTCCAGTCCCACAAATATGAGTCAGTGAGTCATATTAAAGAAGACAAAATTTAAAAAGTCTACGAGCTAGTTTGGATTCCCAAAGCCAACAAACAGCATACTAAAGTTTATCATAACCTAGATGTTCCTTGAAATTCCTAATATCTTCTCCATTCCAGGCTTCCACTATAATCTACTTTAAGGTCAAAGCCTTAGTCTTAATCCTCTTTACCCAAACTGGCCAAGCACAGCACTTCTTATAGTACGCAAACTGCTTAGGAATATTTGTAGGAAAAATTAGCATCCCTGTTTATTGCTTGTGTTGGGCCAATTCCTGGGGATAATTTTGTAGATTAATTGCCTATGAGACAGAAATTATGTGAATCTTCTCTTTCAGAGGCAGCTTGTCTTATAATGCCCACACAAATGTTAGGAGGCTGATGAGGAAACATTGTATTTTGCTGTATGCTTTCAGGATACCTATAGGTAAACATGATACTGGAGGATACAAAGTATTTTGAAAGGCCAACTCAACATCCCCCCCCCCCTTATTTATAAAAGGAGAAGTAGGAAAGTGCAGAATTAGATGCTGGGCTACTACTGCAGGGAGAGGAAAGGTTAATGTTATAACCAGCTTTTTACTGCATGGCAAAGAGAAAGCACACCCCCACTAGGACCCAGGCGTTGTGTTTTGCAAGAGGCACAATCACTCTTCTTAAAAATTCTATTATCCTGTTTTAATCATTTCTTTGATCCTAGGATCCTAGATGACTCATTAATTTTTGTTCAGGGTCCAGGCCCTCTGATGAATTGAAATAAATTGCAAGTCACTACTTACAAGTTTTTCTTATGTTGTACAAAATTAACACAGAATATTTGTGTTTTTAATGTTCCCTGTCAACATGCTTCCCAGGACCTTCTCTGAGATGTTCCCTGTATTTAAGAAGATTCCCCCCAGAGTTAATAGCGAGTAGGTCTGTTTGAGTGTACAAAGTATGCTGTTGTTACAGGGCAGAAAAAATGAAGAGAATTTGGACAGAATTGTCTAAAGCAAATGTGTTCAGAATGGCTATTGATTTGGAAAGGAAACATTGCATGTTGACTATCCTCTCCAATAGATGTTGGGCCAAAAAATCAGATCTCTGCTTTTCTGAGTGCCTTCTTTTTGATCATTGGAATTCAATTCAGTTCATTACAATTCTCTAAAGGCAGATGATACAGAATCATTGTTACCCCTCTCACCCCAGGTCTTATTTCTACCCTCATATTTCTCTGCCTCTATCCTACCTTCTCCTCTTTCTTCCACCTCTTCCTCTCTCTATCCTTTTTCACCTTCCAGGAGAGATTTATGTATTCTCCCTTGGATCCTCCGTATTACTTGTATTCTTTGGGTCTCTTTCTTGTAGCACGTTTATCCTGTACTTTATGACCAAAATCTACTTATAAGCAAGTACATACCATGTGTGTTTTTCTGGGTCTGGGTTACCTCACCCAGGATCATCTTTCCTAGTTCCATCCATTTGCCTTCAATGGATGGGAAGATAGAATAGCAGAGGTAGTGGCTGAAGAAAGGGAACAAGGGGTGCTGAGAGTAAAGAGGGTGGAGAACTGACCTTGGGAGAGCAAGGGCAAGAGAAGAGAGGAACTGTAGAAAAAAGAGAAACTGAGAGTGTGGTTATCTCTATGATAAGATAGAGACCTAAGTCAAGGTAGACTCATGGGAGGATATGAGGAGCACTCAAGCAGAGACTCCTAATACCACAAGCCTTAGAGACTTAAGATGACACCCACTAGCTAGACTAGACTCCTAGAAAAGGGAGAGGAAAACCAACCCACTCACAAAAATTTCAACCCCAAATTTACCCTGCCTACAAGATGTGCAGAGATATTGATAGAGCAGAAATTGAGGGAATGCCCAATCAATACCTGGCCCAACCAAAGACCACCCTATAGGAGAGTGCTAACCCTTGCCACTATGAACAATGTTCTGCTAAACTTGCATACAGGAGCTTGACAGAGTTGACCTCTGAGAGGCAGTACTCAGAAGCACCTCAAAAAATGTAGCTGATGAGCAGCTTAGGTTTCATGTGGGTTCTCAAGTAAAGAAAGTGGGGACTGCATCTGTCATGGACTTTACTACCAACTTTTTGATCGCTTCCTCCTGGCGCGACTGCCTTGCCAGGCCATAGGAGACTAGGGTAAGTTTAGTCCTGATGCAATTTAATGAGCTGGGGTAGACAAGAAGGTGGGCTCCCCTCTTCTGAGGAATGGGGGAGTGGAGAGGGGAGAGTAAGGGAGATGGGGCTAGGAGGTGAGGTGCAATGGGGCTACAATCAGGATGTAAAATGACTAAAATATAAATAAAAATTTTTAAAAACACCACTGTCAAAGTTGATGTGTTTGGAGATAGGGAAAAATAATGAATAAATGGATATAACTCATGGCCAAAAAAAAAAAAAAATCATTGTGACCTTATTCTTACTTTACAAAGAACATTGAGTGTGGTTCTTCCATGTTAGGCCTGGGTGTTTGAATTCTAAATAATGTAACAGCCGCATAATTTTCTGCTTCGTCATGAGACTGGAACTTTCAGTTAGCTCGTGTTTCTTGAGATTCAGTAACTGACCTGGCCATATTACCAGAGTCTGGAACTCTAAAATTGAATAAACAACATATTTCACACCCCAGAAAACTATCACATTTCTGAAATGTGATGCAAGAAGCAGACATTTGGTAAGTGTCGATTTGATATATAATTTAGACTTGCCGTCTCTAACCATACAGGCCATGTATGCCAGAATCCCCAAAACATATCTCTAGCCAATGTTCCACAGCAAAATCATTTCCAAAGTGACAGAGAAGTGTGACAGGAATATCAGTACACGCTGAGAAGATCACTTTACACAAAGTCAAAACTATGTGTGAGGACACTTATGGTTAAGCCAACTGATGTGCTGCTTGAAAGAGACAGGGGCTGGAGGATAGCCTTCATTCCATTGCACTTGGGAGGTCATGTGAGATACAGCTCGGAATGTCCTCAAGCAAAATGTTTCCAATGAAAAGTTATGTAAGCTCTACAAATAAACCCACTTCTGGTTTCCCATCAAATAAGGTATTCCGTAGCTTAACTACTATGAGGCCCCTTTCTTCTCTTTTTAACTTTACCCCTTAGTAGTTTTTTTTTCTTAACTTTTCAGTAGCATGTCAAGACTATCTGTTAGATTAACTCTTAATAAGCCAAGAAATTATTTTTGCAATGATTTGAAATTTGCTAAAAATTATGATGTTTTCATTGCCTACATTAATATTTCTACTTCTTAGTTATTCTTACACATAAAGTAGATTCTTCCATATGTCATGTATGCTTTGAAAATAATGCCTTTAATGAAAAAATCCAAGTCAGGTTTGCTTCTCTTTTTTAAATTTAATTTTATTTGTTTGTTTGTTTATTATTTATTACAATTTATTCACTTTGTGTCCCTTCTACAGCTTCCTCCCCCATTTCCTCCCAGTTCACTCTCTCTTTTCTCCCCCTATGCCCTTTTCCTACTTACGTGATATGGGAGAACCTCCTCCCCTTCTATCTGACCCAGGCCTATCAGGTCTCATCAAAGCTGGCTGCATCATCTTTCTCTGTGGCCTAGCAAGGGTGCATACCCCAAGGGGAGGTGATCAAATAGCCAGCCACTGAGTTCATGTCAGAGACAGACTCTGCTCCCCCTACTAGGGTTCCTACTTGGAGACTGGGCTGCCTATGGGCTACATCTGATCAGGGGGGTCAAAGTTATATCCATGACTGGTCCTTGGTTGGAGTATCAGCCTCTGCAGCCCTCCCTGGGCCCAGGTTTTTTGGCTCTGTTGGTCTCCTTGTGGAGTTCCTGTCCCCTCCAGGTCCTTCTATCTCCCTAGTCTTCCATAAGGTTTCCAGCACTCTGCCCAAAGTTTGGCTATGAGTCTCAGTATCTCTTTCACTACCTTAGTGGGTAGAGTCTTTCAGAGGTCCTCTGTGGAAGGCTCCTGTCCTGTTCCTTGTCTTCTCCTACTTCAGATGGTATCCTGTTTGCCCTTCTTTAAGCAAAAGTAAAAATACAGCAATGCACTCAGTTTTCATACATATTCTTCACAGTGTTAATTGGTTGGAAGAAAAGAGTTTATAGTGAGTGCCTGAGTTACTTGATTTTTGGCAATACCATCCTGCAATGATGAAAAGAAAACTACAGTCTTCCATTCTCTCCACTGAACTATTTAAGGGAAACATGATAGGGAGACTGAAATGAACAAAGGGAAATATTCTCTCCAAGATTTCATAGTTTTTAAGCAACTAAGAATGTACATGTTTTCTTCTTCTTCTGATGTCCATTCTCTTTGCCTTCCTTGATGGAGATTGAACATTTTAGTCAGAGTCCTACCTCTTGATTAGTTTCTTTAGATTTACAGATTTTAGTAGGTTTATACTGTATTATATCTCTATATGAGTGAATATATACCGTGTGTGTCTTTCTGTTTCTGGGACAGCTCGCTCAGGATGATCCTTTCTAGTTCCCACCATTTACCTGCAAATTTCTTGATTTCCTTGTTTTTTTTATTGCTGATTAATATTCCATTGTGGAGATGTACCACAATTTCTGTATCCATTCTTTAGTTGAGGGGCATCGGGGCTGTTTCCAGCTTCTGGCTATTACAAATAAAGGTGCTACAAACATGGTTGAGTAAATGTCCTTATTGTGTACTTGAGCTTCTTTTGGATATATGCCTAGGAGTGGTATGGCTGGATCTTGAGGAAGCTCTATTCCTAGTTGTCTGAGAATGCGCCAGATTGATTTCGAGAAACAAGTTAGAAACCTGCCACAGAGGCCTCTGAAAGGCTCTACCCTGCAGACTATCAAAGCAGATGAGGAGACTTATGGCCAACTGTTGTGCAGAGTGCATGGAATCTTATGAAAGAAGTGGGAAATAGTGAGATCTGGAGAGGACAGGAACTCCTCCACAAGGAGAGCAACAGAACCAGAAAATTTAAACACAGGGGTCTTTCCTGAGACTCAGTCCAACCAAATACCATGCATGGAGATAACCTAGAACCCCTGCACAGATGTAGCCCATGGCAGTTCAGTGTCCAAGTGGGTTCCATAGTAATGGGAAGAGGGACTCCCTCTGACATGAACTGATTGGCCTGCTCTTTGATCACCTCCTCCTGAGGGGGGAGCAGCCTTACAAGGCCACAAAAGATGACATTGCAGCCACTCCTGATGAGATTTGATAGACTAAGATCAGAAGGAAGGAGAGGGGGACCTCTCCTATCAGTGGACTTGGGGAGGGGCATGCTTGAAGAAGGAGAAGGGAAGGTGGGATTGGAAGGGGAGGGAGGAGGGGTTTATCGGAGGATACAAAGTGAATAAATTGTAACTATTAAAAGTTAAAAAAAATAATGTTCATTAAGCAATTCATAATATCCCATATCAGGTGGGCTAAAAAGATTTGGGATGGCTCAGTAATTTGACTAACAGTAATCCACACACTACAAATGTACTAGAAATAATTTTCCACATGCTGTGGTGGTTTGCGTAGGTGTGGCCCTCCATAGATTAAGATGTTTGAATACTTGGCCCATAGGGAGTGGCACTATTAGGAGATGTGGCCTTCTTGTGTTAGGTATGTATTCTTGTATTAGCCTTGTTGGAGGAAGTATGTCTTTGTGGGAGTTGACTTTGAGTTCTCAGATGCTCAAGGCCACGCCCAGTGTCTCACAATTCTTTCTCCTGCTTCCTGTGGATCAAGTTGTAGAACTCTCAGCTCCTTCTCCAGTATCATGCCTGCCTGAAAGTCACCATGCTTCTTGTCATGATGATAATTGACTAAACCTCTGAACTGTAAGCCATCCCCAATTAAATGTTTTTCTTTATAAGATTTGTTGTGGTCATAGTGTCTCTTCACAACAATAAAAACCCAGGGCATTTCTATTGCTGTCTTGAAGGCTAGCCTAGTGAAACTCAATGGTGATGTACTGTGTTTCCAAAAGGAGTAAGCAGACAAGCTCCAAAATAGTTTTCAACCTTCTGCTCTCATCATGTTTGTTAATACTTCTTTGACCAACATCACATGGGAACAGCCCAGATTTAGACAGTATGGAAGTAAGCAGTAGAAAGCAGGAATGATAAGAATTAGTGGTCTTTCTTGTAGACTATTAGAGGTACTACAGAGCCAGACAATCTGTCAAACTACGCTAAGTCTAGGTACCCCTGTGAGACTAATGTGCAAAATAAAAATAAAAAAGTTTTAACAATGCACTTTATAATAATGTGCATTATATTACTTTGATAATTCCAGAAAGTTTCTGTAAGCTAGAAACAGGCTTTTTGAAAAATTCATATTACAAATTCTAAATCAATTCAAAAATAATCATTAAAGTATGGATAAATATGAATACAGATAGTCCAAAGTTGCTAGAAAGAAAATGAAAAACTTCTAGAAAGAAAGAGGTGTTATTTGCTACCAAAGATTATGACTAGGATTTCTTGTGTACCAGTATTATCCCAACTAACTTAACTTGCCATGCATGCAAACAAAGAAATAGATAAATAGTCTAAATACACAAGTTCAGCTTGTGATTTCTCTTAATTTCTCCCTTCTCCCTATTTCTTCTTTCTTCCCATCTCTTTTCTTTCTTTGTTGCATAAATATTACTCTTGCCCTGACACTACTCCATCAGAGGTAGCCATGATTTTTTTTTTTAACATTTCACAGAACATTTCTTTATCTAGGTAAGTGGTTTTATGCCTAAATTTCTAACTCATGGCCAGTCATTCCTCTGTCAGGAAACACGTTTATATAGAAAAAAGCCATTCTGTTTCATCTCTGACTTGTGTCCAATTTATTCGTCCCATGTTAGCTGCTTGCTCCGAAGGCCCTAACCAATAGAATAATTGTGTCTGGTAAGACAGAAAGAAGCAAGCATGTGAAAATGGACTCATTTTTTTACTAACAGAGTCAATATGAGCGATGGCCCCAAGGGCTGACAGGAGAGCCTAGAACAGCAGGATACGCAAACAGCAGGTAGGACACCAGAGAGAAAGAAGCCATGGGACTCCCTATTTATTGGGTTTCACCGAGAAACATTATTGCTTATGTTTTCCTCAGGGGTTATAGATCTGCTAGCTTGAAGGAAGCACAACTCTTAGCTCTATTGTTGTGAAGAGCTGTAAGATGTGTTGGGTCAGTGAGATGAGAGACAAATAGGGGTAGGTCACAAACAGCAAGGAAGAGAGGAAAGGTGCATCTAAAACCAAAGACACAGGTTTAATTACATTTGGAATAATTAATGTCACTACTCAATTGAGATTCCAAGATTGCAACTACATTACAAAATTATGACAACCCACTACTCAAATAGGTTAGTAAGCAAACAAACAAAGAAAAAAAAATAAGAAAATGTTTATTTTGTAATAACAACCTGCTTTTAAGATTAAGAACTTATATCCTAGTAAAATCTAGGATAGATTTCAGAGAAATTGTAAGTCTGTGTGTTTTAACGAGATATTGAAATAACAGTTCCTTCAGTGTTAGCCATATACCCCATACTCAATGATACTTTCTTTAATATATATGAAAGAATGTATATGATATTTACCATCTACAATAAAATTAATGGCTTTGAATTTGGCTTAATATCTTACCTTCCTTGAATAATCTTTATGACCCCAGAACTCTCTTGGATTCCTCAGAACTCTCTTGGATTAAGAGCAGAGGAGAAAAAACCAACTTCACAATGTAGATTCAAAATCAATATGAGTGTATGTTTGTGTGTGTGTGTGTGTGTGTGTGTGTGTGTGTGCATGCGTGCATGTGTGTTTGTGTTTAGGTCAGAGTACAACCACGGAAGTTAGTTCCTTTTTTTTCCATCATATGGATCCTGGGGATCCTGGGAATCTAACCCATATTACCAGACTTGGCAATAAACCAATTACATTTACCCTCTTTGCCATCTTGCCAGCCCAAATTTTTCACTTTAAAGACTAGTTATAAAGAGAGGGAAAACAGTGTTTTCTACTTCTTGATAAGTTTTGGTCTAAAGACCATTCTCATATTTAAGCTAATATTTCTTTGGAAAAAGACATGTTTTATAGTTTGGCTGATCAGCATCAACTCTTAACTTCATTTAAGGGTTCTCCTGAGGGTTCTAGTTGTTAGGACCCTACCTGCTGCAGGGCATGGCTAGCATTGGCAGCCCTACCTGGGGCAGTGTTTTTCCTTTTCCTAAGGCCCTCACTATATAATCCAGATATTTTGGTTCCTCCCTTCCCTTCCTCCCATTATTCTTTTTTCCTTCCCCTTCATCTTGCCTTCCACTCCCCACCACCTCTTTCTGGTCTCTTTTCTCTCTGTGTGTCTCTCATCCTCTTCTCCCCTCTTTCTCTCTGTATACCCTTCTTTCTCTCTCCCTCCCCTGCTTCCAATAAACCTGCCTTTCTAACATTTAGCTTAGTCTTGCCATTAGCCAATCAGATAAACAATTACTAGTGTGCTCAGAAATCAATTCCTATTGCTGCTCCCAGCCCAAGGTACAGACGTTGAGATGTTCTCCTGTATGGTTATGCTTCAGAACAATTCAGTGAGCTAGGATTTGCTAATAATATGTTTGTCCTGGAACTCAGAGTCCTCTGTTGGCAGCATGAAAAAAAAATAATTATGGTAGAGGAGATAATCCTCACCACAGCTTTTGCCATGTGGTTTTCTGTACTTGCTGTTTCTTGGTTGTAACTTTCTAGTTACCAAACCTTAACCCTCTAGCTGCAATGTTGATTCTGATATCCTTCCTGTGCATTCTGTTGTTGTTGATGTGGCACATTGGGTCTTTCCATTCTGGAAGACAACATGTTAGCAAACAAGTTCTAGTAGGGGAAAAGCAGAGCTCTCCCCAGACAGTGCACTTGCATTTTCATCCCTTCAAAACAAAAGCTGATTAAAATCCCATAAATTATAGGCACTAGAGAAATGGCCACGTAACCAAGAGCCTTGTCACACCTAGTGTAATGGTGTGGAGATCCTGTGATGTATACTCTGTTAACAGTGTCTCAGATTTCAGAAACTTTGTCTTACACTTCCAGTGAAACCACAAGAGGGTAAAAACTAAGTCGCTGAAGTCATAACCAGACATGGCTTTATCCATTTACTGTGAAGGACATGGAAAATTCTTCCTTTTCTTTGGCCAGCTACATTCAGAATGTGTCAGACCTGATGACTATAGTTCGTAATCAAAGAATATCAAACACTTTTGAGAGGCAATAATGGCTTGTAGACTTCTTTCCTTCTTTCATCTAAGATCTAATGATCCAGGAAAATCTTACTATATAAAAAGCTTCTACTAATGTACATTTTGCAATCCTCATGCTTGTAAGGCCTATGTCCACAGTAACTGCCAGGCGGGAAAGGTGAGAGGACATACTGTACTGGAACTTCTGTACCTCCGTCATACTGCCATCACTGGGGGCCAGCCCAGGGTCGTACATCACACTTCCTGTGTGTTTACCTTATGACTCCATTTATATATATAAAAAAAAAATCCTTTGATCCTCCTGTCTTCATTAATGAAAAATGCTGCATTAAGACAATTCTTCTTGCTTTCCTTTCCTGTTTCATGCGGGATCTATGTGTAATCTGTAAGGCAGTCTGAACAGAATGGCACAAGCCGTCAAAATATTTACATACTTCCCTGTAAAATATTTCATAGGAAGATTTAACAGGCATAAGTAAGCTATGACAAGCATGCTCACTTATCTGAAGAAAAATACTTTGAGCTGATTTCCTGGCACAGAGAGGAAAGCTTGTGAAGTGACATCTCCCCTTGTGGAATGTGGTGATTAATTCTAGGAGGCTCTCTTTACCTTCCCAGGGAAGGTCAGTGTGATGGGGGGGGGGAGCTGCTCTGAGTAGAAGCCCACATATCACACTTACTCTTACTAATGTGTGGAGGGTTACCAATGAAGGTTGAGCAAGCACAGAAGTAGAAGAGTGTGTGAAATAAAAACAAAACAAGCGTGTACTTGGATGTTAGTATTCACATGAAGTTCAAACAACATTGGAAAAACATTGACGTTTAAATATTAAATACTAAGGTGGATTTTGTGCTTAGAGATAAGGAGTGTGTTTTCTCTAACCCAGGTTTTAGGAAACCATGTATCTAGAGATCAAGCACAGATGGTTTTTCATTGTGAATTGAGAGAAAACTCTCTCAGGCAGGGTCATTCTCCAGCTATTGGACAAAGGGGGACTGTAACACAGTAACTGATGGTGGCCAAGCTCCGAAGCCCTATTCTGCTACATAGATGAACAAGCACTAATCTATAAGCTATAAAGAAGTTCTTCAGACTCTCCTATGGATGAGGGCCAGACATTTCACACTGGAACAGACGAGACTGAGGGGTAAAAAATGAATCCTGGGCACTCAGAGCACATTCCATCCCAAATCCTTGTACCATCATGTTGCCCCAAGCTTAACCTTTATTTCCAAGTCTTTTTTTTTACCTGGAAATTGAAAGAAAAACATCCATTTACATTATTACAAAATTGCAAAGTAGATAGGTATGAAAGTTCTATGGTCTGAACTAAAGTGGTAACATAAAATGTTAACTCAGTTTCTATTTTCTATTATGAAAAAAACAAAAACAAAAACAAAACAAAAAACAGCAAGCTACCATACGCTCCCTGTCCAGACTAATGTAGTCTACTGTTCATTGATACTGAGCCTTCTTTTTAATAGCGTTCACTTTAATCCATATCAATCGCACAATTTAGAAACAACATAGGCTCATAAATTATATCTTAGAAAAATACTCAAACTACGACATCTCAGTCGTATTTTCTCTTACCACTATTTATTTACTCATTTACACGGAATGAGAAGCTGGTCTGAATCAGTTCTTAGAAGACACATTCTGGCTGTTCAGCAACTATTATTTTCTTCTCTATCAAAAAAAAAAAAAGTGAATGGTCACAGCTTCCATCTTCACACAACTACTTTCCTTGAAAAACATGACAATCTAGTCAGTCTGAAATGACTGTAAAGATGTGGTTGTTGTCAAATTTCGTCTTCAATTTAATATATTTAGCAATATGTATTTATTTAAAACACAGGAATTTGGCATAATTTTTAAAATTTAAACATAACTTATCAATGATTTTAGAGATGTCAAAATAATATTAATTTTTAATAAAATGGAAAATAAAAAAACACAATGTGAAAACTCCATTTTGCTAAGAAATAATAAAAGAGTTTGGTTATTAGAGAGGTTGACTATTGGAAGACACATCAACGCTTCATTTGAACAAATAGGGTAAAATATTTTTTTTAAAACAACAACAACAAATTGGAGTGAAGAATTCGATACTATGATGGAGCAGCTGAGAGTGGCCATTGTTACGGCAAATTCTACCAGAGTGGACACAGGACTAGCCACAGGAGTATCATCATGGATTGCTGCAGCCATGAATCATCTGAAGGAATGGGCAGGCATGGGAGCGTTAGCAGGCCCTCTGGGGTTGGTCGCCTTGGTTTGCCTGTGGTGTATATGCAAGATTAGAGTCTCACAACAGTGTAATGCAGCCATGATCATTCAGGCCTTTAAAGCCATTGAAGCAGGACAGTATCCCCAAGCATGGTTGGCTACCATAAAAAGCTAAAATGTTACGCTCAGGATGCGAGGCTAAGCACTGCACTCAGGGTCAGCGGCTTTCGACCCAGAGAAGAGCATGTCTGATTGCATGCCAGTTGATGCCCCAGGTCCCGCCTCTGAGAAAAAGGTATCAGACGGGTCTGATGCTCTTTGGGTGGATGACACCTAAATGAACATTGGTACAAAGTCCCAATTTATTTCTAATATCAGAGATCAGACCTCTACTCTTGCCTGATGCTTCTAAAACAAAAAGGGGGAACTGTAGAGAGCTGCGTAATGCTGCACCTTAAAGATGGAGCTGGTTTCCACCTTCCACCTTCCCGATGGTGAGTGCTCTTTGTCACAAACAACTCCATATTTGGCTAAGGCTGAGGATCTGGCTTGCTTTCATGTATGTGGACCTATCTGCATTGCCCAGGAGGCACGCTAGGGTTGGCTACCCAGAGGCTATTTAAGCTGTGGGCTGGCTTTCCCCAGGGTCAGAAGATTGTTCAAGGTTCCTGAATAAACTGCATTGAGAAGAAAAAAAAAAAAAAAGATCAGAAAGAAGGAGAGGAGGACCTCCCCTATCAGTGGACTTGGGGAAAGGCATGCATGCAGAAAGGGGGGGAAGGTGGGACCGGGAGGGGAGGAGGGAGGGGCTTATGGGGGGATACAAAAGGAATAAAGTGTAATTAATAAAAGTTAAATAAAAAATTTAAAAAAAATACAATAAAAACAACAACAACAAAAACATCTACTACATAATTCTGAAAGGGTGAATATGTGGGTAGGGTTTTAAATGAGACAGGTCAGAGTCTAAGCCCTATCTGAGCAATTTGTAGTTGCTACTTAATGCTTTAAGTGTCTATCTTCATTAGTAAGATAGGACTACAAAGAGAATATGTTATATGAGTCTCTTGTGAAGAGTAAAAAAAAAAAAAAAAAACCCTGGGATTTAATGTTCAAGCAACTTGCCCAAGAATATTCATCAGTAAAAATAAAAGTTCAGATTCATACTTCATCTGTCTGGTCCTGAAGTAGAATCTCATGACCATATTTTGCCCATTTCCCTGATGTCTTTTCAGTTAACAAAAATTATTCCTGTAAAGATGAGCTACTGGAGTCTTTGATGACCATGTGACCTTAAGCTGCAGTGGCTTTGTCATCACTAGATTGGCATCTGCCACTAGAAGAATAATATTACCTAATTGCCTAGCCATCTGTAGTTAAAATTATTTTAATTCCTGTGGTTAAAATTAGGCAGCATGTACTAGGATGGTTTGGAACAGACAGGAATGCAAACCCAAAACACAGTGAGTAGAGAAGTTGAGGGAACGTTTTGGTAGCTTCATCTTCAATGTATGAATGACAAATTGCAATTAAATATTCTTCCTCTGGGTTTCACATAACTATGTAAATAATGCCGAGAATTTCAACTTCAGTTGCAGTGTAGAGCCCTGTTATGAATAACTTGATATCCAGAAGAGTAATATGAAATTATTATTCACGTTTCCTTTCTTCTTTCTACCTATTAACTAGGGTGAGGGATTCTTTCTCACTCTCTAGCATTTATTTTCTTTTCTCTTGCCCTCATTCATTTGTCCTTCTGTTTTTCTTTCGTCCTTCTTTACACTTATTTTGTTTTTTTTGAATGGCCCTTTTCATTGAATCTAATAATAATGCTTTATGATCAAAGATAAAGAGAAATACCACAGTCTGAGAGCTGTGGGTTTCCATTGAGAGGACTATAGAATATGGAAAAGATTTTTTTCTGGCTTTTTTTTATTATATACACTTTATTCATTTTGTATCCCCCATAAGCCCCTTCCTCCTCCCCTCCCAATCTCACCCTCCCTCCTCTTTCTGCATGCATGCCACTCCCCAAGTCCACTGATAGGGGAGGTTCTCCTCCCTTTTCTGATCTTAGTCTATCAGTTCACATCAAAAGTGGCTGCATTGTCCTCTACTGTGGCCTGGTAAGGCTGCTCCCCCCCAGGGAGAGGTGATCAAAGACCAGGCCAGTCAGATTATGTCAGAGGCAGTCCCTCTTCCCATTACTATGTAGCCCACTTGGACACTGAATTGCCATGGGCTACATCTGTGCAGGGGTTCTAGGTTATCTCCATGAATAGTCCTTGGTTGGAGTATGAGTCTCTGGGAAGTTCCCTGTGTTCGAATTTTCTTGTTCTGTTGCTCTCCTTGTAGAGTTCCTGTCCTCTCCAGCTCTTGCTATTTCCCACTTACATAAAATTCCATTCACTCTGCCCGTCAGTTGGCCAACAGGCTCAGCATCTGCTTTCACAGTCTGCATGGCAGAGGCTTTCAGAGGCCCTCTGTGGCAGGTTCTGAGGTTGTTTCCTGTTTTCTTCTTCTGGCTTTCAGAGGCCCTCTGTAGCAGGTTCCTAGGTTGTTTCCTGTTTTCTTTTTCTTCTGATGTCCATCCTCTTTGCCTTTCAGGATGGGGATTGAACATTTTAGTTAGGCTCCTCTCTTTTGCTTAGTATGTTTAGATGTACAGATTTTAATGGGTTTATTCTATGTTGTATGTTTATATGAGTGAGTATATACCGTGTGTGTCTTTTTGCTTCTGGGACAACTCACTCAGGATGATCCTTTCCAGGTCCCACCATTTACCTGCAAATTTCATGATTTCCTTATTTTTCATTGCTGAGTAATATTCCATTGTATAGATGTACCACGGTTTCTGCATCCATTCTTCAGTTGAGGGGCATCTGGGCTGTATATATAAAGAACTAAAGAAACTGAAAAGCAGCAAACCAAGTAATCCACTTAAAAAATGGGAAACAGAGCTAAACAGAGAATTCTCTGTAGAGGAATATAAAATGGCAGAGAAGCACTTAAAGAAATGCTCAAACTCATTAGCCATTAGGGAAATGCAAATCAAAACAACCCTGAGATTTCACCTTACACCCATCAGAATGGCCAAGATCAAAAACTCAAGTGACAACCTCTCTCATGCTGGAGAGGTTGTGGAGAAAGGGGAACCCTTCTCCACTGCTGGTGGGAGTGCAAACTTGTACAACCACTCTGGAAATCAATCTGGCACTTTCTCAGACAACTAGGAATAGCGCTTTCTCAAGATCCAGCTATACCACTCCTAGGCATATACCCAAAAGAGGCTCAAGTACACAAAAAGGACATTTGCTCATCCATGTTTGTAGCAGCTTTATTTGTAATAGCCAGAAGCTTGCTTAGCATTTTTATGTGTACAGATTTTAGTATATTTAGCCTATTTTATATGTCTAACATCCACTCAATGAAATTATTACAGGGAAGGTTTCTTTATCATTCGTTTCATAAAACACTCAAGGTTGAAAGTATTGCAAAGGAAATACATTCCCAACCACTTAGCTCAGACTTCCTCTAGAACAGGCCAACTAAAACAAGAAAACCACACATTCCATCTGAGATTTTCTTTTTGTACTTTAAATGTATATATGTATTTTAGGTAGGATTAAAAAAGGTCCACTGTTTGTACAATACCACCATCTGTCTTTCATGCATCCTTTAAGTATGTTCTCTTTTAGTTAGTGATCTGTGTATGTACATTTTATGTTTGCTTTTTATCTATACACATCTTACACACTGTTATAGACATTCCCGAATGAACAACAAAATACTTATAAACCCTCTTATCTCAATTCAAGTCCTAATTTCTCTATTTTTAAAGTCTTCTGCCCATTAGCTCTTTGTCTTATAAGTGACAGAATGAAACAAATAAGTAATGTGTTCATACACCATCTCTTTGGATCTCTAAAGGTTAAGAAAAATTGATTACAAACAAATGAGATCTGTGACAAAGGCAGAGGAATGAGGTGACTAGCCCCCAAATTAATCAGCATATAAATTAATCTTACTTCCAAACAAAAAGCAGGACAGAAGCAAGGCTGTCAATAATTTGCCATGCCAAGATATTCCAGTGAATGAATATTAATGAGTATAAACAACTAGTAACTGCCACTAAAACGCATCTTTAAAATTGTTTTTAAACAAGATTTCTAAAGTTTAAAAAAGGAAATCTGACTATTTTTAAACACAAACAATGCATGTGTTAAGTATCTTATTGTCAGCATTAGTGCTATAGCAGTAACTGACTCCCATTTATAGAGTACCTTATTGAGTACCCATGCTATGCACAGAACTTTCCACATGTTGTCCAGTTTTCACATGCATTTTATTAAATAACTATTATCTCTATGTTACACGTTAAGTAACTAAGCCTCAGAAGGACTGAGTGGTTTTGTAGATTAAATTATGACAATAAAGTTAGATTCTTTTGACAATCTGCAAAAACAAAAACTGATAATTTTTTTTCAAACATAAAACTGAATGGTATATCCTATAATTTTGTAACCCTTGTTCTTGTTGACTAATAGTTTTATTTATTTGTATCTGAAGTAAGGAATGTGTCTTAGAAAACATCTATACTGTTATTTGGACACCTAACTATGCTTTTATTTAACCATAGAAGCATCTGGATGAATAAGGATAGAGATAATCCTATAAGGTAAAACAGAAAGAAAATTTATTTGGAGTGAACTCATCTGTCTCTCATTCTACACAGAATGCTTCTGAAAGTCTCTCTGGTCCCTAATTGTTCCTAATCAATCCTCAGTTATCCTTTTTAGTTCATAAAATGTTAGTGTGGAAATCAATGTCAACTAACATATACTATTATAAATTTTCTGAAGAAAAAAAATTAACCAGGTATGACTGATAATTCTTCAATAGACTAAAAGAAAGTTTTTGAAAATGGTTTAATTTTCCTTAATTTGCAAGCAGCTCTTTAAATATTAGGAAGGTGAATATTATTTAACTTAAAAATAATATATACAAAATCTAAAAAGAGAGAAATGAGCAAGAACCATCGCAAACATGTTCAAATCAAGAGTAAACCAAAAATATAACCCAACCAACACTGCAGATCCATTATTAACCCACTTCAGTCTATTAAAATCTTAAAATGTTCAACACATTTTGTTCTGAAGAGAATGTGGGATAGCAGTAATTACATATTGCTAGCGAAAGAATAAAAGCATTGTTTAAAGTAATATTGTAGTAGCTAATAACCTTTAGAACACATGCACTTTGACTCAGAATTTCTATTTTGGAGAAACTGCATTAGTGATAAAAGGATATGACCATTATAACTATCATGTCAATATAATCTGTAGTCATTGTAAGAGGTCATCTCTGTATCATCTATCTGCTTTTGTAACAATTACATGCTATTTTTATTTTAAACAGTTAAGGTACTGCTTTGAGATCCCGGGAAAATGGCTCAGTGGGTAAGAATGCGTGAGGACCTCAGTTCGGATCCCTGGAACCCATGTTTAGATGTGGGTAAGCCAGTAGATGGGGACAGCAGCAAAAGGATCACTGGGGTATTTTGGCCTTGTCTCAAGGTAATAAGATAGAGGTTGGTAGAGCAGTTCCCCCAATATCCTCTTTGGCATGAGTGCATACACATGGGCACACACCATGAACATACACCACACACACTATGTCACAATGCACATATGCCACACACACCTATACACATACACCACACACGCACACACAAAGACACACACACACACTGAATAAACAAAAAAGGAACATATTGATTTGTAAATGAAGAACAGATTTCAGAACTTCCAAAGGACCTAGTATTTGAAAAAATAAAGAAGACCAAAGGACAACAGTCACCTATCTTCTTTTGGCTACTGGCTCCTACAACCACTTAAGTATATTTTTGTATACCTTATTTTGTATAAAAAGAGCATAAGGAAAGACAACTTAAAAGAAGGGTGCTACATCTGGGACACAAAGTGAATAAATTGTAATTAATAAAAAAATCCACAACATAAAAAGTAGAGCTTAATCTTTACTAAAATGAAAAAAAAAAAAATATATATATATATATATATATATATATATAAAATATACGTATATTTGCAAACAGCGCAGCATTTCTCAACTGAGACTTAAGAGAGCACAATTCTAAAGTCAGTGTGACACATCCTCCAGCAGTGAGGACAAGACTACCTGGATATGCAAACACAGCCTAAGTGAGCCTTTCCTAACAATGTTTATAAACAAGTCTCAACAGGACAATGGCAACCTCCCAACAGTCTTACTGAGATGGCAAAAACAAAACAAAAAACCAAACCGTTGTGAAGATCTACACGGTTTCATCTATCAATTAAAAGACTGTCAGATCCAAAAATAGTGAAATCAGATTAATAAAAACCAAAGCTTTAAAAAAAAAAAAAAGATAGTAAAAACAGACCTATAGATGATTGCCAGTGTTTTGTGTAATGCAACAAAGAGAGTCAATTGAGATTACTGTAGCCATAGAAACAGAAGCTATATCAGTTAAAATACAAGAAAACGATGGTTATAATTTATGAAAAGTAAATAATCATTCTAAAGCTGAAAGCTAGAAGTTGAAAATAGAAGATACTGAGATCAGAATGAATTTATTAAATCTGTGAAGTATCATTGGGCGACTTTTCCTAAGCACTGCTGTAGAAGGAAAAGATAAAGCAGTAAAAACAAAACAAAACAAACAAACAAACAAACAAAAACACAAACATTCTCCTCTGTGGATCTTATGATATAATGAGGAAATAGAAATCAATAACAGCAAACAAGCCTTAGAAGATATGTGAAGGGAATATTTAAAAGGAACCTGAAAATTTTCTGTTGACAAGAATAGAGCAATACAAATAAAATCTGGAAAAGAGATTTTTATTTTCTGTCAGAGTCAATATTACATATAGCAGCCCCCAAAAGGTGGTGATCTATCTTCTAAAGAAAACATCAGGAGTTAATGTACTTTAAACAGTATAAGTTGAGATTGCTAACTAGAAGCTTGAGGGTTTACTGAGATGAGAAGGCATTAGATAGTATTTATTTGAAGTTACAGGATGTGACATACATTTTTACACAAGATGAAACTGCATCAACCAGAGCAAAATCAAAGAGAATGTTCTGGGGCCCACTGCAACAATCTCCATAAGCGATCAGAAGGCATTCCTGATAACTGAAAAAAAGATGCAATAATTTCAGAAAGTTATATTCTGGATGAATTTTAATTAAGGGACTAGCAGAAACCTATGAGTAAAACAAACAGAACAAACAGTACCTGTACATAATGCCAATTTTTTTTTTTTTTTTTTTTTTTTTTTTTTTTTTTTTTTTTTTTTTTTTTTTTTTTTTTTTTTTTTTTTGCTGCTCAGCTGGTTTTAAAGGTTTTGACTGAAATGTAGATTACTGTGAATATGGTTGGCTTAAAAGTATAGAAGTTCAGATACAAGCTTGAAATACATTAAGTTATAAAAAAAATACTAGACTTCTAAATAGTAATATCAAGAGTTATTAAGAGTCTAATACAAAAAGTAAATAACCTCTAAAAAAGTCTAATAACAAGTGTTTTGAGAAAAGTCTAAATAAAAATATAAACTGGGGAGTCATTGAAACAGACTATAGTTAATCTAAAGGGACTGGAGAAAAAAAAAAAAAAACTCCAATATAAGAAGTAGCAGTTTTTAAAAGATCTGAAATCTGAATTTTCCAACTCAGTAAAAAAAGAAAGCGAAGTGAATCCAAATTCCATCTATCTGTTGTTTCATAACCATACAAATTCAAGTTTTTAATGTAATTAAGTAAGGGGAGATCAGGTCAACTCTCATGAGAGTTCTTTTATATTTCCTCTTCCATGAGTTTTTCTTGTCATGTGCAGATGTGCTTGGTGGCATGTCTGTTCCAGGGAGAGAGTGCTGCGCCTGCATGTAGTGTGAGTCATCAGTTTAGGGGGCTACAAAACATTAACTCTTCAGGAATCTAAAATCATTGTTGTCAGAATGATTGTTACAGTGCACAATCTGAGAAAGTGTAAGACTCTTCTTACTCTACTTTCAGGGAGGTTTCCTACACATGTATAATACAGTTACCAACTTATTTTAAAATATGCCGTGACTGTGGGACTTACATGTTAACATATGTAAGTCTACATGAGATAGAAATTAGTTGTATCTTTCTAAACTGCTCTTTGTTGCCAGACTTGGGACAGTGGAAAGCCAGGGCACTGATAAGATGGGGCAAGCCAACTAGGAAGAGATAAGCTGGTAGAAACGATTGAAATTTAAAAAAAAAAAAAAAAAAAAAAAATCACCTAATAAGACAGATGTTCTTTTTTAAATTTAATTTTATTCTATTAATTACACTTTATTCAGTTTGTATCCCCCCCATAAGCCCCTCCCTCCTCCCCTCCCAGTTCCACCCTCCCTCCCCCTTCTTCACGCATGCCCCTCCCCAAGTCCACTCTTTGGGGAGGTCCCCTTCTCCTTCCTTCTGATCTTAGTCTATCAGATCACATCAGGAGTGGCTGTATTGTCATCTTCTGTGGCCTGGTAAGGTTGCTCCCCACTCAGGGGGAGGTGATCAAAGAGCAAGCCAATCAGATTATGTCAGAGGGAGTTCCTTTTCCCATTACTATGCTCAATTCCCATCCAGAAAGGCAAAGGTATAGACATCAGAAAAAAAAAATCGGAAACAAGCTAGGAACCTGCCACAGAGGACCTCTGAAAGACTCTGTCCTGCAGACTATCAAAGCAGACGCTGAGACTTATGGCCAACTGTTGGGCAGAGTGAATGGAATCTTATAAACAGATGTTAAGTGTTGGGCTGCACATTGTGTGATCGAGTATCTCTGTATTTTCTGTTGTTGATTACTGTACCAGCAGAAAGCTAAGTGCTGGCAGGATCTTAGTACTGTAACTTCTATGGCCCATCACCTGCTTTATATTTGTAAATAATTGTCCTTCCACACTCGCTCGGATATTTGAAGGTCAGACAGCCTTTTATGCTAGGTAGTCATGAAAGATCTTAGATGCCCAGAGGCAATCTAAGAGAAGTATGTTGTCTCATTGCTGCTTAAATTGTGATAAAAGGGCCGACTGACAATGTCTGAGGAAGGAAGCAGGAGGGTGGAACATCTGGGCAGAGAGAGATGGAGTCCCAAGCAGGTGACAGGGAATCCAGGAGGACACAGACATAGATGGGAGTGTAACAGCCAAAGTGGTTGAGACACAGGCCAGAAAGTCTGGTTAAATTAGAAGGAGCTGGGAAACTGCCTGTGCAAAAGGCTAAAATCTTTAAACTATATAGAAGTCTCAGCACCATTATTTACACCACGGGTGGGTCTGAGAAAGTTCCATGATACTTAAAAACTGCACGGATTTGGTCCAATGAGATGCTCAATAGATAAGGACATCTGCCATCAAGTCTGATGATGTGAGTTTCATGGATTCCTGGGTCCGCACAATAGAACGAGAGAACCAACTCCCACAACTTGCCCATCGCCCACTGTCCTCTATATATTACCTTCCGGCTACATTCCCATGAATAAAATTAACATATAATAAATTATTAAAACAAAAAATTATATGGACTTGATATAAAAAATTAAAGGTCTTACTCTGATTCTTAGTAGAGGGAGATTGAAGTAGGCTTTAGGGGTCAAAATAAGCTTACCTAGTAAACTTGTTATTGAAAATAGATACATTTTAAGAAAGGGGGTACAAACAATTGTAAACTGAAGAACAGAACCAACATCTGATCAGAGAAACAATGTCAGAACCAAAGGCAATACTGAAACCAAAAAGTCTGGAGTCAGAAAGATTAGATTCTGCAGAGAAATGAAATGTAGAGGTCAAAGGGAGCAAGAGTGACCTTAAAACCTTTCAATGTCAGCAAGGATACTGTGTCTATGAGAAAAGTTGTATGTTTCAATGGGAACCGCAGATTTTTTTTTTCTGACATAAAGAGGAAATATCAGAGTAAGCCCTTATATTTTAGATGTCTTACTAGGAAACACATCCATATTATTTGCATTCCTCATCTTCCTTATCATTATGAATCTTCATAAACTTGTGGACAAAATTTTCATGCATGTGCTATTTTTATAATATAATATTGCTCATAGAAGGGCACAGTATATTCTCTACTGGGGGAAGCATACAATTTATTTATTTGGCAGATATCAACAGGGTGCTGTCCTAAGTAGATTTTTGTCAACTTGTCAACTTGATGGGAGTTAGTTACCTTTCAAGAGAAACCTCAATTGAGAAAAAAAAAAAAATTTCCATCAGACTGCCTGTGGAAAAGTGTATGAAAGCATTTTCTTAAAAAAAAAAAAAAAAGATTAAAGATTACTATGGAGGTGTTCAGCACTAGGCCCATGGTCCTGGGTGGCAAATATATATTGAGCAAGCCACTGGGGAGCAAGCCAGTAAGCAGCATTCTTTCATGGCTTCTGCTTCAGTCTCTGCCTTCAAGTTTCTACCCTGATTTCTCTTAGTGATGGTAGTGTTACCTGTAAGTTCAACCTGAAATAAACCCTTTCTTCCCCCATGTTGCTTTTTGAGCATAATGTTTTATCATGGCAATATAAATCCTATTATAAAAGGTGTAACTTTGTCTTCATGGAGTTCATTCTGATAGGAATTAGCAACACATTTTCACAAGAGTCTTAACACAGTGAGATATGTCAAGAGCAGTTTGAACAGCTGTATATCTAGGGAGTCATGAAAGATCTCTGAAGAAACAGAATTCAAGTTTCCAAATTTCTATATTTTCAGAAGTACTGCCTGGGATATCTGAGAGTCAGTATCAAGATGAAGGTCATGGAATAGAAATAGAAAATCTTATACCTGGCAGCATGTTTGGAAAAATAGCTGGGTTTTGAGCCTAATCACATGTCTACTTTGAGCCTCTCTTTTTAAAAGCAACTCTAAAAAAGCAATGGCCAGAGGGAGATGTTTCAAACATCAGAATCTTCCCTGAGAGACAAGTTCAGAAAATTCCTACCCATCTGAAAGAATAATGTAGGTTTCTATGGGACAAAAGAAGAAATGAAACCACCAAGTTTTTATTGTATCAGCTAAGCTTCATAGGTGACTTTGTACATGTCATAGCCCCCATATGCCAGAGGAAATAAACAAGAAATGTGGGGCCTGAAGAAACACATTTATTCTACCCTTTGCAAAAGACAGTAATATTTTTCTGGCTTTCTTTTTTTTTTTTTTTTTGGCTTGAGAACTCATCCATATTTTATCCTACTTTACAAATAGTGTTTAGATAAACCTAATGAATAATGGACTTAAAAATAAATTTCAAAGGTCATCTTGTATATACCCCCTTGCTTCAGGCAAAAGTACATTCATGCCCACCCAAGAAGTAGTGTTCTCTTCTGCCAGGTTTTGTTTTGGAGGAAGTTTATTTTTTTTCCAGGGGGAAGTTAGGGCAAAGAAGAGAGTAATGAAGACCATGTTTTTCTTAAAAGCATAAGCAGAGTTATTTTCAACGTAAGTGCCCTCCCCTCTCTAATGCCAGGGCAAAGTACTCTTCCAACGCTTTATACGCTTACTTTCAGCTCTAAATGTATTTGTGCAAATCTCATGAATCATCAAGGCTTTTGAAAATATTAATAGGGAGAGAAACTCTACCCTTTTCATTAGAGTGAGTAAAACTCACATTTGTATCTCTCTATTGTTTAAGGAGAACAATGGATGGGTGGATGAAAGAAAATGTCAGCTGGATCAACAAGCAGCTGTTCCAATAGGGATCCTGCTGTCCTGTACAGTGCAGCAGTTTTAATTGTTGCTTTCTGCCTATAGCTTTTCAATAGGTACAGAGTATCCCGATTAACCACAGACAAAAGTGAGGGCTGCTCTCAGGCCTGTCTCCCAGCAAACACCTGACTTGCAGAGAGCAAGCTGGAAACCTTTAAAGTTTTCCTTCATTTGTAAAGATCCCAGCTTTCCGAGGGAGTCTGTACTTGTACCTTCTTCAAATGATCTCAGTGAAGCATAATCCAATGTCCTCTTCTATGAAAGGAGGGACTCCCATTTTACATATATATGTATGGTCTTTGTAATGTGACCTCTCAGTTTCTTTAGGCTTAAAAAAAAACAACAAAAAAAAACAGTCTTTCAAGGTTGTCTGATACTCAGTAAAAGTTTCAGTAATCGGGACACAGTTCTAGATGACTATATAATCAGTTAATTGGATGGGCAACGTGTTAACTGTGTCATTCAGTTTACTCGGCTTTTCCAAAAGCTTGTGCTTGGTGCCTAACATGGTGATATATAAAATCACTAATGGTAAGATGCCTGGTTCATCTGAGAAGAGAAATTTTATGAATGCCCACTGAAGTTTCACTTTATTAGTGGATGTTTCCCAAGGTTACTTTTTCTGTCATGAGATTATTTTTTCTCTTTTTATTTTATCTATAATATATATATATATATATATATATATGTCTATGTATCTATCTATCTAATCACTTTACAGACTGATCCCACATCCCCTCCCTTCCCTTCCTTCTCTCTTCCCAATCCCATCCTCACACCCTCTCCTGCGGTTCTCCCCTCTCCTTCTCAGAGTAATGGAGGCCCACAATGGGTAACAACCCACTCTGCCTACTCACGCTACAGGAGAACTAAGTGCATCTTTTCCCACTGGGGCCTGACAAGGCAGCCTAGCTAGAAGAAAAGGATCCAAAGGTAGGCAAAAGAGTAAGAGACAGCCTCCACCCTCATTGTTAGGGGAGTCACATGATGACAAAGCTGCACATCGCCTACATATATGTAGAAGGTCTATGTCCAGTGCTCTTTGGTTCATGGTTCAGTCTCTGTGAGCCTCTATGGGCCCAGGGTAGTTTAATCTGTAGTATTCTTGAATTAAAGATTCAGATGTCCAAGGAGACGTGCACCGCAAGTTCTGGAAAGATAAGCTATGAAATAACTAAGAACTAATCTACATAACAAAGTAGCTCACCAACAATTATGTATATCATGATTACACACTTTTATAAAGTAATCCACAGTTTGTTTCTATGAAACTTTTGAAAGCATTATTTATGTAAAATATATTCAAATCTGATTTTTTTTTCTTTAGGTGGCAGTTTCAAACAGCACTAAATTTTACCATTATGTTTTTCCAGTCACCTTGTTATTTTAGATGTTAATCTTTTTTCTCTTTGGGTTAGATAAAATACTGTTGGGTATGTAATAAAAAATGTTCATCATTATGTCATCCAAATTATAAAGGAAAATAATAAAGCCATTCAGGGAACTAATACATAGAAGAAAACACTCCATAGAGCCAGGACACATTATAGAAGTGCCTTCAAATCAAGTCACTCTCTGAGTCATGCTGCAATTTTATTTTCTCCCCCAATTTTTTTTTTTTTTTTGAGGAATTGAGGCAAGAAACCCATATAACATAGTCTTATAAACTCCAACTTTTAAGTCATAAAGGAACTCTGTGGTGATTACTGAAAATATCAAAACCTGGAAAGAAGCTTTACCTAGACACAGCGTACAAGGAAAGATTTAGTAGCTATTGGACTCTGGTCTATTTCTTTACACATCTGTGGGTCTCCCTCTCCACCGCCGTAAAGACTGAGTCTAATAACACAGGGAAATCATAGAAGTAAGGTTTCTGGGTATTCTTGGAAGCCTATTTCTTTCCAAGTTCTCAGATTCTTGATACTGGAAGGAAATTCCCAGGCAGTTATCACCCCAAATTTTGGAGTTTGATCTTATCTGTTTTCAGCTTTTGCCCGTAAGACAAAACACCCTGAACATAACTAGTCATTACCATTCTCACCTATGTATCTTTTATTCCTCCTGGCTCATCACGCACTAACTTTTTTTTTACTTTCTTTTTTTTTTTTTTTTTTTTTTTTTTTTTTTTTGCATTTCTACATTTCATTCCCACAAGGAAGCCATGGTGAAGCTTGAGCCTGGGCCATGGGCCACTGGATCTTCCAATAGCTAGATGCATGCGAGGTCCTCAAGACTGCTCCACCCGCCCGGCTGGTTTGCAGGCAGACCCTTTTGAGTGCCTGCTGAAAGGGTCCAGGGGATTCGGCGGGGGCACACGCCTCTAGGCTGGAGATAGCACGGCAGGTCCTTCTCTATTACCTGGGGCTCCTCCAATGGGACTATAGCTCTACACCACGCAGCCATTCTTAATAATGAGAAACTTGGTAAAGTTCCATTTGATGGCGTTTCCCAGCATGCCTCTGCCCTTGGGCTGGACTTTCATCCATTTCCACAGTGGGTGGGCATCTTTCCCATGTACACAGATCTAGTTGTACATGTTAAACTTGACATTGTAACCTGCTGCAAACTTCTTGACTGCTTTCTGGCCCCCTGCCTCCCAAACTTGTTGCAAGGGAAGGCCAGGATTCAGAAACCACACTCGGGCATGCAAATGGAGTAGGTGCAGTTTATATCCGTTTTGCTTCATGGCGAGGCTACGCAGATGACGATGCACACAAAACCCCTGTACTTATCCAGGCAAATCATGTGCTCGTCGATGTCCTCAGCTGAGAATTTGTGCATGGAGCAAATAGCCACTGAGAAGATAGGAACCACACAAAGCCAAGCATGTTTCTTCCTCCCTATTTGACATGTCAAGGGGCCAGAACCTGCATGCTTGGATTATATAATGACTTCTTGGATTTACAATCCAAATTTCTGAAGCTGATCCAAAAGTAAATTTTCTTAAGAATTCTTGTTATGACTATAGAAGTTTGCACAGTGTGAACTTCATGATGTTACTACAAGCTTGTTTTTTTTTTTTTTTTTTTAATGCATCATTACAGATGTAACACATCCATTCAGTTCTTGCAATTAGCCTGGACCCTGTGATACTAGGACCTTCCATTCAGTTTTAAATACCATGTACTTTCCTGGCAAAATGTCTACGCAAAGCTTGAGAGACCAATTCCGCTTTTCAACCCATGCATTGCCGGCTATTGTGGAGGTGCTGTGATCATTGCTTGGTTTACAGTACATGACTATTATTCTCCACAGGAGCCAAGAACCTGGGATTCCACTCAGGTAAAGAAATATAACCTAAAGTCTGCTCTATCCAAGGTTTTATCAGTTGCTGATAAACCTAAGAGGATATAAAGATCACCACAGCCATTTCACTCCCTCTGAGGTAATAGCCAAGCATTATCTAACAATAGGATGCTGGGATTACACTGTCGGTGACTTGCTGAGATGGTCCATCTTGGCCATGACCTAGTCAGCATCTCTTTCAGCAGCTTAACAGCAGTGGTGAAAGAACATTGCACGAAGATTTACCGAGATATTTACCCTTTGATAGCTATTAAAGTAAATCCCTCCTTTTTATACTGTTTCTTCTACTTATTAGACATTCTCTCCCAAGAAAACACCCACACAATCCTTGGAAAGAATTGTGGATTTAACATTTTCCACAAGTAACTTTTATGACAGCTACAGATGTTTGACAGCATGCAATGTAACCATTTCAGCATATTTTCCCAAGCAGCAATTGGAGGTAATGAAAAGCGAACACCTTTTTTTTTTTTTTTTCCAGTAATCATTCTGCATCTAACTGCCTGTTTCTTTCTTCCCTCTTTCCTTTCTGAGATGTTACCGAGTAGAGTCAAATCACTTGTGTTGTGAGTGTTGCTATTGACAGTTTAAAATGAAATAAATAGCTATTTTAGAAAATCTGTGGGTAAACTACTCAATGCCAAAGGAGCAAGAGAAAAATCAATAGTCACAGTCCCACTGAGTTTTCCTATGAATAAAATTGTGGAGATTGATAGGAGTTTTGTTTGGCTTTAATGTGTTTATATTGGCATAATCTATACTAACTTGTTATAGTCAAAATAATTTAATTGTAAATTACCAAAGCCCAAGTAAAATTAGCTTCAGAAAAGACAACTTATTATTTTTGTCAGGTAACATGGTAGAATGTGTGGATTATGTATCATTATTCTCCATTAGAGGAAATAAATCCTACCCTGGTAATGAATGTTGCAAGGATTAAGAGAGGTTTTGATGTTCTGCAGCATCTGGCTCTCAGCAAAGGCTTCCGGTTGGCCCTGGATTGCTTTCAAAGTTGGTATAAGCAACTATGACTGGAATACTTGAAGACTATAAGTGAATGCCGAGCAATTGATTTCCCAAAGAAAAAGGACATGGTGTTTCCAAAAGTTCAGCCAAAAGGAAGAATGGATAGCTAGAAGGAACACATGAGTATTTATCTAAGTTCTAAACCACTAGCACCATGGGAAATAAGAATGCTCCTATCTCACAAAAATAAAATAACAATTTTCATAAGATACATATTTGAAAACAAACCTTTATTAATCTTAGGAAAGTTTTTATCCCTCTTTTCTTCTAATGATTCAGCTAAGAATTGCTGCATTAATGAGCAAAAACACAACACATAAAGATATATGTCATTGTTGTGCTGAGGTAAAGCAAACAACTATTCACACACTAAGGGATAAATCAAAGTTTACATGTAGATTAATCTTTCGCAGGAAACTTAAGTTGTCTCCATTTTTTTTATCTTATGGATTTTCTTTGAAGCTTAGGATCAGTTAAGATCATTTCCTATAAACGAAATTACTGGGTCACAGAGTCTTTTAGAATCCTAAGTGTGCATTTCTTGGTATCATTGAATCAGTGTTCCAGTGGCTACAGATTTCTGATGCTGGCTGGGCCAGCAAGTTTACTTTGATATTAATTGCCCAGCTGTGTGCCTTGTATCTGCTCTCATATTTACAGTTGTTAATACTAAGAACAGTGTCTCACCTAAGAAACGCATGCAAAAATTATTTCTCAGTGATGAATAAAGAAGATGGCTAAGGATCTAGGGATGTTCTTAATTCTATATTCAGGATAAAAGAGGCGGGAAGAAAAATCTTAATGCATGAGCAGGAAATTAAAGACAAATTACTGAGAGAAAAGTAACTCATCCTGTTCACCGATTGTAAAGAATAGTTTAAGTTTTACCTCCTGGTCTTTAGATGACAGGGGACTAGCCTACTCTCTCTATATGTAATAGATTGAGCAAAGCAGAGTTTAGGGAAAGAAACAACTTGATGCACAAAGTGAGAATGCTTCAGCTCTACGGTGCTGAGACCTGTGCTTTGGAGGCTTTGAACATTTTGGTTGTTAGTTACCTTTCTTTAACCCATGCAGCAAGAACCCCTGCTGCCCTCCATCTCCCCTCCCCCCACCTAGCCATGATGAGTCACCTCTTTATATGTTATGGAACTCTCCACAAATAGATTAGACTTGCTATCATTATTACACTTCTAAACGGCTGTGTTTGAGTGATTTGAGGTTGCAGAGCTCTTTAAAAGTATAATTCTGTTTTGAGCCCTCTTCAGAAAAAAAAAAAGAAAATTACACATGATTAAAATTACATATAATTGAGCTGAGTATGTGAAATTTCTGAATTCAAGAGTACACGATTCCAAGGTTAAATTTTTCAACCAAAAATATTGTGATATTTTAAGATCATAAGCCTTTCTAAACATGATAAAATTATAACATATTATTCAATGCACATCACTAACATTTCAAGAATGGTAATATTGTCATATATCCCTATAGGTGTCATTATAGATATAGCCAAATAAATATATATTGCTTCATTTTGGGGCCTTGAGTGAAAATTTCAAAAGTTCCTGGAAATAAGTTACTTGTACACTGACCAGAAAGACATAAATGAGTGATGTAGTGAAGGCAGGAAAAGAATAGAAAGTGTTAATTGTGGGGCAGTATAAAGGAGACAGGTTAGTGGGCAACACTAAAGCCAGGAGATCCGTACCCCATAACCTAGAACCCCTGCTCAGATGTAGCCCATGGCAGTTCAGTATCCAAGTGGGTTCCCTAGTAAGGGGAACAGGGACTGCCTCTGACATGAACTCAGTGACTGGCTCTTTGACCACTATCGCCCCCTCTCTGCGGGGGTAGCAGCCTGGCCAGGCTACAGAGGAGGACAATGCAGCCAATGAGACCTGATAAGCTAGGATCGGATGGAAGGGGACCTCGCCTATCAGTGGACTTGGAGAGGGCATGGGAGGAGATGAGGGAAGGAGAGTGGTATTGGGAGGGAATGAGAGAGGGTCTACTGCTGGGATACAAACTGAATAAACTGTAATTAATAGTAAAAAATTTAAATTTAATTAAAAAAATGTGAGATCATCATGGAAGAGGTTTTGTTTGATGTATCTTTTAAGAAAGAGGAGGATATTTAGAGGCACTAAAAGCCCAGCACACAGTGAACATTTATCCAATATGTGCTACCTAATTAATTTTTTTAATATATAAATGAAGAGCTGGAGGTGACGTAGTGACTAAAGTGCCTGTCATGCAAGCATGAGGACCCTGGTTTGAATGCCCTACATCCATGTTTTATATTTTTAAGTATGCGTCTATTTATTTGAGACTTTAGCATTGAGGTATGGAGGCAGGAGGCATCCAGAGTTCCTTAGCCAGTTTAAGTAGCTGGTGACCTCTGGGCTTAATGAGACATAATGTCTCAAAAATATAAGGTGAGTAGCAATAGAGGAATATATATCAATGTATATATATATATATATATATATATATATATATATATATATATATATCTGGCCTCAACTTTCATGTGCACACATATACATGTACATTTCCAAAGATACACATATAAAATGAATGTATGAATTGATACTTTTCTTGAATGTACATACTACAGCTATGTTAGATCTTAGACACAAAAGTGTGAATAAAGTGTAAGTTTGCTACTTTTATGAAGACCTGCTATAGAATAAAGAGTAGAAAAAGACCAGAAGAGGTGGAAGATAAGATAATGTCCAGTGTTTCTTCGAGAAGATAGTAAAAAATACTCTCCAGGGGATGAGTCAGTAGGGTTGGTTTTGAAACGTGATTACAATCCAGGTGGAGAAGACAGCATTTGGATAGAAACAAAGGTCTGTAACAGTGTACCAGTAATATTAAAACAAATCCTGGTGTCATAGCAAGTGAGTCCAGAATTAGGAAAACAAAAACAAAAACAAAACAAAAAAACCCAAACAAACAAACTGTGATGCATGTCTAAGGAAATGTATTTTGTTCTGAAGACACAGTCACTCTTATTTGATAAGAATAGTCAAATGTTTTATTAAAATAGATTCCCAGGCTTCACTTCTCAAGTTTCAAACCCAGAAGATAGATTGGTATCACTATTATTTGTCAGTGTCCTAGAGAACTGGATTTATGTAAAGCTTATAAATATCCCCAAAAATATCTGAAGAGGAAATTTAAGCTACACAGAGGATCAGTCAGTCCTGGAACTCACACTTTTGATGACTCTAATTAGCACAGACTCAGTAGATGTTGTATAAAGCACAAAATACCATTTATAACATATAAAAATATGTAACAGCTTTTATGTATCCACCTCGAACCTTCTTCACCACTCAGTGGAGAAAGACTGATGGCTTGTTCTTCCTGAAGGTAGATCCTAAAGCTTTGTTAACCACCATTTGCAATCATTTATACATTGTTTTCCTCCAGTGTTCATAGTAGTAGGCTTTCCTAATAAGCCCTGGAGACCTAGAAATAGAGGCAAGAGCTTTGTTTGCAACCTACAGCCCATTTTAATCTCTTCACTTGTCCACTGTTCCACATTCTGTTTATATTCACCCTTTAAGCAGCTAAGCCAAAGTGATGACATGTAATTAACCCAATCTGTCACTGATTCATGCAACAGATACTGATTGCTTATCAGGCTAGACATTATACACAGCAATGAATGAAAACAAAAGTTCCTGGATTGTTTTCAGGAATTTATATTTTCAGGACAGACCTAAAGTGCCAGCAAAGAAATTGTTTTATGATAGAAAAGCATTTGGGGACCTCTAGGAGTGAAACCTATACAATGCCAATTAATGGGGTCACGGGAAATGTCACACAGAAGGTGACATTTGAATTGACTGGAAGTAAGAATAGAGTTTCTAAATGCTAAGTGTAAACAAGCAGACACTGGCTGCACTTGTTTCTCTGGGAAATAATGGCATTTAATATACCTCCAATCCTTGTTACAGTTTCCTCAAGGTATTTATCCCTTTCCTGTCTGCTTCATAGTTCTAATTCACATTTAGTAGGATTAATAACAGTGCCCTAACCTTATGCCAGGAGAAGTATACAAACTTGCCAGAGTTCACCCGAACATTCTCTAACTATTGTGTGAGTCTCGCTTTGGAAAGCAAACCTGAAACCAGATAATTTTCATGTAGCTTCGTGTTTCACCATCAACAATTCATATGATACCAAGCGCGATTCATGTATAATATAAGCAGGTGTAAAATTTCAGCCATGACTCACTATAGACATATGTTGTTCAGGGCTTGAACTTGGCTTCACAAAACAATTTGAGCTTTCCACAGAGAAACCGGCTACGTCTGTCATCACTCCAAGTATCTTCACCTCCAACACATGTGCTGGGAGCTATTGGTTTAATTGTGAAAAGAAAACAAACAAACAAGTAAAAATCACTTCCTGATTTACAAAGCTCAGACAACAGATGCAGCATCCTACCTGACAGTGTGGTGTGTGGAGGCATGTCAGTGGTCAGCCACAAAACGTGGTGAAAATGAACACGATAACATCTGAGGATAATGGGAGGTGATGAATTGGAAACATAATGAGGATTTAACATGTGACTTTTAAAAACCACTCACACGTGTGGATACTTTGCAACTTACAGCAGTGTGGAAAGCGTTGCAGCAGTATGTGCGATTAGAAAGCATTTCAGGATGCAGTAATGTAAGTGTTTAGCAAGTCTCTCAAACGTATCATCCTGCAAGGAGCATTTAGATTTTTCAGATGTGTCCATTTCCACTTAGCTCATTCTATATCCAACGACTATCAGTCAAAACATTCTACATGCTCTTTTATCTTATGTACATGAGATAGAAATCTGTTCCTGTTCTTTTTTTGATATAATGAAGTTAAAAAGAAATTGAAATCTTTTTTCATAGACTGTTCATGTTACTCTGATTCTGGAAGCATCTTTCCACTTTCAATCCTGGCACAACAGTTAACATGATGCCCTCATTTTTTTCTCTCTTAGGATACTGACTTACTTCAAATTCATGAGACAACACCTTTAACCAATTAGTAAATCAATACTTAACCTGGAAAGCAGTATCTTTACCTAGCCTAACAATGTTTGAGCTCAGTCTTTTTGATTCAGGGAATACATGAAAGCATGGAAGGAAGAGAAGATAACACCTAGGGAAGAAAATAATGCTTATTTCTTTAAACAAAAGTGGTAGGAGAGTGCAAAAAGCTTCAGAAGTTTGATCAAGACTGACTCCGACAAATGGATTGTGGGGAAATAGAAGAGAAAGTAAAAATAAGACTAAATTACAGCATTGTGTTGGACACGGACATATCACCTATGACTATTATTATTCAGAAATTGAACCAAAGAGAGGTGGATTTCCATATTATTTTAAGTGACACCATTTAGGGCACACACAGAGAGAAAGATGAGTGGACTATGCCAGAGCAAGGGAGCATGGCTCTACAGAAGGGAGAGTGCACAGCTAAAGAAAATGTCACTGTGTCCATCACAGTTATAATTAATAGTCACTTATCTCCTCCTACATTTTCATCCCAGACCTTGGTTGTAATGAAAATATCTAAAGTTTGTCCCTGTATATATCAGTATCTTAGAGTATCCATAACACAAAATAAGAAACTGACTGAGAAGAACAAACACGTATCATCTCACAACTCTGTAGACTAGAAATCTAAGATAAATGGCAGGAGAAGTTGTTTTTGAGTCCATGAAGGAGGATCTATGCCAAGCTGTTCTCCTAGTTTCTGCACAGTTTTGCTGCCTTGTACCATTACAAATTTAGTGTCTACACAGCATGTTCTTGCTCTCTCTTTCTCTCTCTATCTCTCTCTCCCCTGTCTCTCACTCTGTGAAAGAAAAGGGGGTCCACCAAAGAAGAGAATACATATATATAAAGACCTCTATAAGTTGGACCAAAGATCTGAAGATTGCCGAGGGCACTCTGTGTGCAGAAAACGAGAACATCTGAAAACAAGGAGATAGGAAATCTTGGGATAGTTGGAAAACTACAAGTTGGACTGTTAGTCTCTGGGAAGGATGAGTGTAGATTGTGGCAGGAGAGCAACTGTTGAGCAGAGTGCTGGAGTCTGTACTTCATTCAGGAACCAGTGGAGTCAATAAAGAAGTGAGAAGGTTGCATGCAGATTTCAAGAAACTTCTTCTGAGAGCCCTGAGGTAAGAGGATGGAGCTACCCAGGTCTGGGGCACACAGACTCCTTTGATGGTCAGAGAAGCAAGGATAAGGACTTGAACTAAGACAGTGACACTACAGTAGACAAAAGAAAGGGCAGAGCTTCAAAAGAAGTGGGGAGGAAAGTTCGAGTTTACACTGACCAGTTAAATGGGAGGGGGAGGGACCAAGTTAAGACAGAGCAAATATGTTATCAGAGAAGACAAGTTTCCCTCCCACTTACAGATGTTTCCAGGACCTGCACTCTGCCTAAAAGTGTTCACTTTTATGAAGAAGAAAGAGTTCACCTTTAAACTCAGTCTCACGTTGTGTCTGGAAAGTGGCCCAGTCTGTCTCCCTTGCTCTGTCCTCACGCTACCTTTCAGGTCTGTCTTCATGTGAAATTCCTATATATATTCTTTGAAGCAGCATTCTCTCATCCTCAGGGCAGTGCTTGAATCACAGAAGCCTTTGCAAAAGTATGGTGTTTTTTTTTTAAACATATTTTCTACCTAAGTACTGTAATTTAGACAGTTTTTCATTTAAGTAAATAAATGGGTGACAGCAATGATTAAAGATGTGCCGACTTTGAACTTAATATGGCAGTGTGGGTATGATAAGAGGGAAGAGAGCAAGAGGAGAAATGGAAGAATGATGATTGAATTATAAATAAAGTAATTAATTTAATTTTATAAATAGTATAGCCTATTTTACTGAAAGAGTAGAGTTATAGGAATTTGTAAATGTTGATAATTCTAGCTAAAACTAAGATTCTTATATTTTATTGAAAATGGTCTTGGGGCTTAGTTTCTAGTTAGCATGACCACTAGACATTATTAGAGCAGTGTGTCTGTCTCTCCATCCTTTGTGCTTTATTCTTTATCAAGTGGGATGAGCACTCACATGGAAGCTAGTTGAACACATGCACTCAAATACGGGATCATTTCTCCCGGGTTAATATTTCCACTAGGAATACCATCCACAGGCGAGTGCTCTCACGTGTGTACCAATGTCAGCTGGGCTTTTAATGCAATAGGAAAGGTGTTAGCTGTCGGAGAAACTGCAGCAGTCTCCCCATGGCTCGGGCTGGAAGAACACCCAATCCGACTTCTCTAAACTTCAGCTCCGAAAGCATTACTGGAATCCATGAATGAAATGAAAATGTTTTGAAATCCAAGTCTCTTTAATAGCCCAAGCAATCGTCAGTAAATTGCAGACTTTACAGGTATCATTTTCAGTAAGGGTCAGGAAAATTCATTCATTAGAATTAAGGGAGATAAAAATTTAAACGTCTCTGTAATATTTATAGGAAAAGTGTCATCAGCATAAAGCGGCCTTAAATCACATTCATTCATTATTAAGCACCCCTCTACATTTCTGAGTGAAGTTTCTAATGGGCTGAAATCTCCTCAGCTGCAATAACATCATGGTATCTATTTATAGGCCAGTGGACTTTGGTTATGGACGTGCCTTTTGGGGTTGGGTATTAAAACAAATTCCCCTTTAAGAGAGACATCTAACTTTAAATGAATTTAAGTCATTACTTAATAAGCAACAGGGCTTTCTGCAGCTGGAAACATATACTGATTCTAAGTATATATTACATGTACTTAGTGTACAATTATATAATTTGTCTAAAGGTACCCTTTTGGGTTTTATTTTGTTTGTTTTAACTTTTTTTAAAAAAAAGTGTGTGTGTGTTTGAAGGGGGAATGAGAGCAAATTGATGCTTGCAGAGAAAACTCAGGATTAATATGGTTCCCTGTTACTATTAATCACTCCGGAGATCAAATACTCCACTCCATCCTCTCTTTATATCAGCAAAGATCAATTATTGTCCTGTTAATGGCTATTAGCTTCCTACCAGTATCTTTTATAATGATAGTTTTCCTTATATCTGTCATTCAGAAACTGAGAGCGTGCACTTAAACCCACAGAACTGAAGAGAAGCCAGTGCTGTGTTCATTCCCTATTCAAAGGAACGTGGATGTATTGCAATGTAATGCAACACCTGTATAAGTACTTACTACTCAATTTGAAAATATGTGCTTGTTTTTTTTGTTTTGTTTTTGTTTTTGTTTTTGTTTTTGTTTTTGTTTTTGCTAAGAAGGCCTGAGGGTAAAACAGAATCATTAATTATGGTATGTAAAATATTTAAAAGTAGTGATGGTGCTAGTGAAACCCAAGAACCGCAAAGCAGGAAAGGAGCTGAAAAAAGCAACAGGCCTGTTGCTTTGCCTGTTCTCCACTGTCCTGTTTTCACAGGTAATCTCAGGCATGAGTGAAAAATTAAATCATTCCTCCACTTTTCTCTCAAGTTACAGGGAAGTCCTAACATCAGCAGCTATTGGGACTGATGCTGCTCTTTGAAATATTCCCAAAGTGATTGCTTGGTGAGGCAACTATAAGGAATTAGACCCTCGTCGGTTAATAGGAAATATTAGATTGCATACTGATCCATTTTTTGCTATAAATTTATTATTAGATGAATTTAGAATAGTTGTTAAACTTTTATGGAAGTGTTCAAGGTCTAACATCACAATCAAAAATTTCCCTACGAGGTGAGTATTAAAAGATGACCTAGTCAGGACACAGAGAAGATTCAAACCAAAATTATGATTCCAGAGCCCTAAATATTTAAAGAAATGGGTTTTTTTTTTTTTTAGATAACTCCTTTTTAATCTATTATCTCACACCATATTTTAATTGAAAGTTATTACCCCGGTAAGGGATTACATGAACATATTAAAATTATGACTCGGAATTCAGTGCGTTCACTGCATTTAGCATTGGTTTTCGACCACTCGGCCCTCTCCCTGCGTGGCACAGGCAAGGACACAGACATTCAGGCCTCCGTGCCTGCCTTGCTTTGCCCCATTTGTGCATGAAGCCATCTCTCACTCATCTCAGCCTCCTAGTCCCTTCTCATGCTAACGCTTGAGTGATTTATCTGTGGGCAGATCTGTGCTGTCATCTTCCCTTTCCCTCAGACTTTCCTTGAATATACGCACCCTCTACTCTTCTGCCTGTTTCTCTCTCTTCCAATGAAAAGATACTCAGTATTCAAGGCTCAGCTGTGGATTTTACCCAGCAGTGTGTCTTTTTTCTATCCTGAAGTTACTCACCTTGATGTGGGGTTGGGGTATGTCACTATGAGGAGACCTACAGGGGCCCTGAGGTTTTATTTTGCATAACAACAACAAAAAAGAATCAAAACATTGCTAAAGGCCAGGGACCCTGCAACTTCATTTGTTACTGGCTGGAATTTTATTTGATTACTGGCTTACTCACTATGACTTCTTAAGCCTGATTTCTTATACATACCAAAACACCTGCCAAGGGATTTTTATCACTAGTAGTGGACTGAGCTCTCACATATCAATCATCAACGAAGAAAATGCCCCCACAGACCTGAGCACCCACCAACCTGGTGAAGGCAATTCCTCAACCGGGCTTCCTCCCTCCAAGGAGACTCTAGTTATGTCAGGTTGACAAAAAAACTAAAGAGCACACAAAGAAAAATCGTACTTAACTCAGACCCTAAAATGTTCTTAAAGTTTTTGAGGATGCCTTCAGATTTCGTGGGATAAAAATCAGTATGTGAAAGACATGCGGTAGTTTCCATAACACAAAAAAGGTGGTGAGTAACAAGCAGTTCAAAAGTTTTCAGGTGACTGCAGTGAGACAATATAGTACAGAGAAAACTAAGCCTGACATTTATGTTAGAAAATTCAAGATTTGAGTACACCTTGAAAGAGGGGGCAAAAGGAATGTTTCTGATGACTTACACAGTGATTAGAAATAAGACAAGTACTTTTGGCACTTTTGGCAGTGCGAGTTTCAAAGGACCAGCAATCCATTGCATAGAGAAGTATTCAAAAAATACCTGTCTGTGAAAATATTGCTAAAAATCATTCTAATCTCCAGCAAGTATAAAAACAAGCTTCTAAAGTTGGCACTGACTGAAAACCTTAAACAGAATTTTGCCAATCAGGCTTAAATGAATAAAAATTAATTTCTCTTAAAAGATGTTAATTTAATAAAGAAATCTAGGCAGAAAGTGGGGACCATTTTCTCTGTACTTGCAAAATAGAGGCCTCTCTAGGCTATTAGACTTAAGAAATAGAAGCTTGGATGATGCTTACATGTACTTTATGATTATTTTAGGCAAAAATAAAGTTTTTGTTGAGATTATTTCTTTAAATATCCCAGAGATCACCCAATAATATGGTAACAATATTTTTCTATTCTATAAAATAAATTTGAATAATGCTATATTGAACATAATCAAATATGTTCTTCCACATATTCCACTTTTATTTATCTAAATAAATGATTGTAAGGTCTACTACTGAAACTTGTAGTTAAAATATTTGTCTGACCATTTTAATTTTGCATATTATTTTAATGAAGTGAAATAGCAGCATATTCAATTTTCCTCAGATACAAATCTTATATTCCCTACAGAAGAAAACAGGCATCAGGTATATCCAGCAACTGTAACATTTACCATAAAGAAAACCCTTTGTGAACCTTCATCCCATTAGAAAAGCTGATTGTTTTCCAATGCATCTGCAAACAATATCCATGGCCTTGAGATGAACTGTAAGCACAAATGTCACAATCAACTGTATTCATTCCTGCTCACTCTTTTGCATCCAATGAAGCAAGTCCAATTTCTTACTTTGTGATTTTAGACACTAAGCGTAATATGGTTTCATCAGCCCTCTGGTTTTCTCCCCTTGAAATCACAAAACTACACTAAAATTAGTGTAAAAAAATCATTAAAAGCCACCAAGTAAACAATAAAAGGCACAAATCTCCAGTGGTCCCTTAATGTATTACACTGTTCCCCCTACTGTGAAATAAGCTTATAAATACTCATTTATGTGTCTGGGAAAAAAAAAAGAGACGAAATAAGCAATAAGAGTTTCTTCTGATATGATGGTGATTTTGTAGTGAAGGCATTTACTAATTCCCTCCCAATTATTTTTATAGCTTTTATGTGAATATTATCCACGGTGGCACACTAAGAATATTTACTCTGGGATCAGAGATTTGCACTCAAACATTGATTCTACTAAATGACCCTAGCAAGAACTTAATTTCAATGGCTGTTTTTTGACATCTTTTTTATCAATTATTATTATTTAAATACAATTTATTCACTTTGTATCCGGGCTATGGGCCCCTCCCTCATCTCCTTCCAATCCCTCCCACCCTCCCTCTTATCCCCCTATGCCCTTTTCCTAGTCCACAGATAGGGAAGGACCCCCTAGCCTATCAGGTTTCATCAGAACTGGCTGCATTGTCTTCCTCTGTGGTCTGACAAGACTGCACTCCCCTCCCCTAAAGGGAGGTGATCAGAGAGCCTGACACTGAGTTCATGCCAGAGACAGCCCCTGCTCCCCTTACTAGGGAACCCAATTGGAGTCTGAATTTGTGGGCTACACCTGAGGAGGGGTTTTAGGTCCTCTTCATGTATGGCCCTTGGTTTGGCCATGGACCAAGTCTCTGCAGGGCCTACAGGGCCCACTTTTTTTTTTTTTTTTTTTTTTTTTTTTTTTTTTTTTTTTTTTTTTTTTTTTGGCTCTGTTGGTCTCCTTTTGGAGCTCCCATCCCCTCCATTTCTTTCTCTCCCTTCTTTCATAAAATTCCATGCATTCTGCCCAAAGTTTGACTATAATTCTCAACCTGTGCTTAGATACCTTGATCAGTGGAGTCTTTCAGAGGTCATCTGTGGTAGGCTCCTGTCCTGTTCTCTGTTTTCTCCTGCTTCCAATGTCTGTAGCCTTTGCTCTTCTAATTTTAATATGTTTTAGCAGTATAGATTTTAATATGTTTATCCTATATTATATATCTAATAACCATTATGAGTGAGTATATACCATGTGTGTCTTTCTGCTTCTCTTACCTCACTCAAGATGATTTTTTTCTAGTTCCTACCAATTTCCTGCAAATTTCTTGATTTTCCTGTTTTTAATAACTGAGTAGTATTCCATTGTGTAAATGTAACACAATATCTGTATCCATTCCTCTGTTGAGGGACATGTAGGTCATTTCCAAAATCTGGCTATTACAAATAGATTTGCTATGAACATAGTTGAACAAATGTACTCAACTATATATCTGAAATATGTCTAAGAGCAGTATAGCTGGATCTTGAGGTAGCACTATTCCTAGTTCTCTGAGAAAGCACCAGATTGTTTTCCACATTGGATGTACAAATTTACATTCCTATCAGCAAATGGAGGAGGGTTCCCCTTTCTCCATGTCCTCTTCAGCATGTGTTGTCACTTGAGTTTCTGATCTTAGCCATTCAAATAATCATTAGATCTTACTTCAAAAGCCAATATGCACAAAATTTGAAAATCTAAATGAAATCGACAATTTTCTTGATAGATTCCAATTACCAAAGCTAAGCCAATATCAAGTAAATAGATAAAACTGTCCTATATCCCCCAAGCAAATATAAAGCAGTCATCTATGCCAAAACATGGACCCAGGCCAGGTGGTTTCAGCGCAGAATCTGTGGCTGTTTTATTTTCTCTGTGTGCTAACTAGAAATAGCAATGATTACTATGTTCTAACAAACTACATCAGAATCTCAAGAACAACTGCTTGAAGAGAGTCCAGCCAAGGAGGCTCAATCAAAGACTAGAGTCATCATGGCCAGAAGGATATGAGCTAAACACAGGCTACGTGCATGCAAAATGAAGCGGGACACATGTCTCCAGAGCACCTGAGACAGTCCACTCACTGCCTTGGTCTACTTAGAAAAGCCCAACTGAACTCAGCACAATTGTGACAGAAACTCAATCCAGCTGTCATTTGTTTAGCTTGAATAGGACAGTATATATCCACAAATATGATTTTACAAGTTTGAACTGGACTCATAAACTGTTTCTCCATCACAACTTGGATGGTGCTAACATTACAATAAGCTGGAGACACCTGATACCATTCCTTCTGAAATCAAGAGTAAGACAAGAAGTGCCCAGTTTTTTCACTCACTCAATGTAGTCATTGAAATTTTAGCAACGAAACCAGAGAAGGAAGTAAATGTAGTAATATAGTAAAGAAAATTTCAAAGTATATTAATTTAAACATGATCTGATCTTTTTTAATTTTTATTTTTTTAATATTAGTTACAGTTTGTTAACTTGGTATCCCTGCTGTATCCCACTCCCTCTTTCCCTCCCAATCCCACCCTCCCACACTCATCTCCTCCTTGCCCCTTTCCAAGTCCACTGATAAGGGAGAACTTCCTCCCCTTACATCTGATACTGGTTTATCAGGTGTCCTCAGGACTGGCTGCATGATCTTATCTTATAAAAGACCCTAAAGACTGCCAAAACAAACAAACAAGCAAAAAAACCAAAAAACTAGAGTTAAAAAATACTTTCAGCAAAGTGATAGGATACAAGGTGAAAATACAAAAAACAAGGTGAAAATACAAAAAACAAAAAGTAGTCTTTTCATATACAAATAACAAACATGCTGAGAAAAAAAATAGGGAATTATTTCTATTCTTTGTATCTTCAAAATAAATAAAGCTTCTTGAAATAAACACAACTAAGACTGTAAAATATCTCTCCATTGAAAATTATAAAATGACAAAGAAAGAAGATGGAAATATCTATCAAGCTAGTGGGTTGGTAGAATTAACATTGTGAAAATGGCTATACCACCAAAAGCTATCTATAGATTGAAGGACAACTTCATAGCAATCCCTATGACATTCTTCAAAGAAACAGAAAAATAAAATCTTAAATCCTCATGAAAGGAGAGAAGACAACAAATTGTTGTCAAAATAATCCTGAGCAAAAGCATCAATGTTGGAGCTATTCAAATCATACCTTGTCTCAAGTTAAACTAAAGCGTAGTAGTAACAAAAACATTACGTAGCTCAATGGAATGGAATATAAAGAACCAACCAAAAAATTACCCATAGCTGCAGTAATCTCATGTTTGGCAAAAATTCCAAAAACATACATTGGAAAACAAAAAGAGCCTCTTCAACAAAAGGTACTAAGAAAACCAAATATATACATTCAAAATAATTAAACTAGATCATTATCTCTCAGTCTGCATAAAAAGCACATTTTAAATATATTAAAGACATTAATGAAAGAATTGCACACCAAACCTGTAAGAGAAAAAAATGTAGACAGCGGTAAGGACTTTCTGGAAAGCTTTCCAATAGTACAGGAACTCAAAAACAGAATTGACAAATGGGATTGCATTAAATTGAAAGCCAGCTACACAACAAATGAAACAATTACCTAGAAAAAATAGCCTCTACAATGGAAGAGAAATCTTTGCTAGTTGACAAAGTGTTCATATCTAAATCATACAAGGAGACAAAAAGAAAAAAGAAAAAGAAAAACTTTAGAGCCAAAGAGTCGAGGCAGATTTTAATGCTTATTTCCCGTCAAATTTTATGTTTAAATGTCATTGCGGGTGTGATAATATTGGGAAACAATCATTTAACAAGTTATTAAAAAGCTATGCACAAATAACACCGCTAAAAACTTGCAAATAAACTAAGTAACCCAATCATTATATAAACCAAGAAAACAGACGGAATATTCTCAAAAGATGAAGTACAAATGAAGATAAACAGGATAACCATGAGAGAAATGCAAATGAAAACATGATTGATATTTTATATTATCTCTTTCATAATGATAACCATGAAAAATGCAAATAACTAGGAGTTGTGTCTAGTTAGAGGGTGGCCTTTTAGTTCCACAAGAAGATTGACAGAGCCAACTAGCCAGGGCCCAAGGGGGCCCTTTGGAGACTCAAGTACCAACGAAGGATGATACATAGGCTGGACCTAAGCCCCCTACACAGATGTAGCTGACGGGCAGCTTGGTCCTCACTTGGGTTCCTGAGTGAAGGTAATGGGGGCTGACTCTGACATAGACTCTGTTGCCTGCTTTTTGATCATTTTTCTTGGGCAGGGCTACCTCACCAGGTCACAGAGGAAAAGGATGAGCTCAGTCCTGAGGTGATTTGATATGCTGAGGTGGGCAGATGGCAGAAGGGGAGCTCCCCTTCTCTAAAGAGTAGGGGAGGGGATAGGGGAAACAGGGAGGGAGAATGGGACCAGGAGGAAAGGAAGCTGGGGGCTGCAACTGGGATGCAAAATAAATAATTTAAAAAAAAAAACGCAAATAACAACAAATACTGGTGAGGATATGGAGAAAAGACAACCCGTATTCACTGCCGGTGGAAATGTAAGTTAGTCCAGTCAGTATGGATATTACACACACACACACACACTGAGAAACTAAGAATATATATTCCGTATGACCCAGATACTACCAGTCAAGTATTTACCAAAAAGACTCTAAATCAGTACATCAAGGTTACTTGCACAGTTTTTGCACCACTCATTACAATAGTTACATTGTGCGACCAATGTTAGTATTCATCCACAAAGAAATAAAGAAATAAATATAAACAATGAAATTTACTCCTCTGAAAAAGAACAAAATGGCGTGACTTGCAGGGAAGTGATGCAAGTAGAGATTGTCACATTGAGCGAGTTAATTCAGACTCAAACAAATGTATTTCCTCTATTTGTACATCCTGGATTTTATAAAGATACAGGAAATGGTGTCGCTAACAATAACATGAAAATAGAATCTCAACTGTCTAGGGGAACAGAGGGCACTAACGAGGAAGAGAAATGGAAAGAACCTGGGGAGTGTCGGGGTATGGTGAGAAGCCTAGGCAAAGGGCTTTTCAGGCTTTGTTATGACATCTTCATAAAACCCAATTCCAGGTACAGTAAGGACAGATGGAATTCTATTTTGATAAAAATTGCATAAAAACAAATAAAAAATGGGCTGTGTTTACCATACTAGGTTATATCATTCAAGAAATAAAATATCATGGATAAATTTAAGGAAGATATATGAAGAAAGGAGAAAAATCATTTTTTTTTTGTTTTTGTCCACTGTAAAAAAAATACTTAAAGAGCAATGGTAACTTCAAAATTATGACAGTCAGCTCATGGAGTATACCCTAAACTGTTATTCACAATGGTTGTTTTATGGCATTATTCTGCTAGTTATTATAAGGAGATATTAGCCTTGTAACATAGGACAGCCATCTACATACCTAAAGAAGCCAAACACTAAGAAGGACCATAGGAAGGATGATATTCTCATTCAGAATGGTAAGCAGGATAGACACCAGAAGGGGTGGAAGAGAGGAAACAAGATGGGAGTCTACTATACAGGGTCCTCTGAAAGGATTCACCCAACAGGTTATCAAAGCAGTATCAAAGTATCAAAAATTTCACAAGGAGACCAACTAAAGTAAAAGATTTGAGCCCAGGAGGTCCTGCAGAGACTGATGCAACAGTGGAGGACCATGCACAGAGAGGACCTAGACCTCTGTTCAGATGTGGCCAGTTGGCAGCTCAGTCTCCATGTGGAGCTCTGAGTGAGGGAAGCAGGGGCTGCCTCTAGCATGGACTCAGTTGACTGATGATCACTGACCCCTGATGATGCAGCCTTGCCAGGCCACAAAGGAAGAGGATCCAAGCAGTCCTGATGAGACTTATCAAGCTATGGGCAGATGGCAATAGTGGAGAACTCCCCCTTTCAGTGGACTAGGGGAGGGTGGGACTCTGGAAGTCAAAGGAAGGGACTTCAACCAGGATGTATAATGAATAAACTATGGAGAAAATAATTAAAATTTAAAAATGATTTTTTTTATTATCTTGATGCACATTTTATAATTTTTTTTCACTAAGCTGTTTCTTTTCTCCCCATGTGGTCATATGTGAGATTCTGCACCTGATTAATTTTATGTCTACCAAGTGAAGAGTAAAGCCACTTATATTCCATAAGCTCTTGTAGGATCTGGCTTCCTGATTTGGATTAAGAATGCTCTCACCAAAATCTAACGGAGTAGCATATTTAAAACACTACTCACATCCATCGTCTTAAATTTAACATTCACTGCTGTTTCACTGATTACGCGGATAGTAAATTTACTCAATGAAAATGTCGAACAACATATTAGACTAAATCCAACTATATCGTATTGATTTAATAAAACTGTCCAAACTCATCTATACATCATTCTTTAATGTAACTTTGCTGTGTTTATAATTTACCCATAAAATATTTTAGCATGAACCACTATCAAATAAATATTTTAATGGTTTCAGAATTTATCAATTGCTCTTAGATTGAAGTTTTCTCTCTCTCATATATACATATAACATAAATATTTAGCTTTCTAGAAGACCTTATATATATAGTTCTTTAAAACAGAGACTGACAATAATTTCTAGCGATATTAATTTCAAGCTATCACTGAACTTTTTTTTTTATTTTAGTTGTTGTTGCTGTTGTTCGTGAGATGGTCTCCTTATGAAAGTTTTTATTTCCTGTGCTTCCTATGAGATAGAATTACAGATGTTCACCACCAAAGATATATTCTTATTTCCATGTTGAATACTCTGAGCTAGCTTTGCCAAGCCTTATATGAATGACCTTGGGGAAACCTTATGAGTCCACTGGCCACAGTTTTGTCATCTCTGAAATGAAAGCATTGCCAAAGGCCTGTAAAGGTATTTGCATCTCCAAGTTGGAATTTGCTTCTATTAAGCAAGCCAAACTTAAGATTCAGACATTGGTGTCACTCTAAGATTGAAAATACCTATCATAGGCCTGTTGAGTTGGTTATCCTCTCTAAACACACATAAGGAAAACACATGTGCCAGTATTTTGAATAGCATTAATGAGAATAAGCTTGGGAGCCTGACAGATCTAGAGTGAAGTCCAGGCTGTTATTCATTTTGTCTATGATGGGGAATAATTTGTTTAATCTTTCAGAATATTAATTTTTCTATGTAGGCACTAAGAATAACTACCTTAAAACTTAGGTATTTAAGAAAAACTAGCCATAAAAAGTTAGTATGATTCCTGGAATAAGATCCCAATTAAAATTACTTTTAAGTTATTATTACAATAAAAACATTTTTCTATTTCAAGTGTCTTAAAGTTAAAATCATATAAAAATACATTCCTTTCTCATTGAAGAATCCATATCCTTCAGTATATTTGTGGCTTCTTTTGTGACAGATTTTGCTTGGAATATTGTAATACAGTATTGTTGACGGACAATTTCACCTCCATGAATGATCTTAAAGGTAGCAGAGAATGATCTCATGGGACCTCAATTTTTAGCTAGAAAAATACATTAAGATTCCTATGATTGAAGAACATTTTTCATAATTTACTAAGGCTTAACTTCCTTAGGCTAATTGGCATGAGGTCTTCTGTGCCATCAGTTCTGGTTCCTACTGTCAATCGATGTGATTTAGTAAAATTCAGTAAAATTCAGTGGAATAGATTACATAAGACCATAAGGGTAAGACTTCTGGTTTATAGAACTTTTGACCTTGTAAGAAGAGGAAGAAAGCTGGGTGTGGTGAAGCATGCCTGTGTTCCCAGCTCAGAGGCAGAGGCAGGCTGATTATTGTTAGCTCAAAGCCAGCCTGGTCTACAAAGCGTGCCCATTACAACCAACGCTACACAGAAAAACCCTGTACACACACACACACACACACGCACATCAAAAAGAGAAGAGGAGAGAGAGAAGGATAAAAAAGAAATAAAAAGATAAAGGTAGAAGAGAGGAGAAGGAGGAAGAGGAAGAGGAAGAAGAGAAGAAAGGGTCATCACATCTTCCCAACTATCTCAGTGTGTTCAGAAGAGAGTGTGCTTACAGTAGGAAAGGTTTTAGTGGAAGCCAAACAGAGAGACCTCTACATCAACAACCTGAATCACTTTGATTCTGGTCCTTCCATCTTCTAGAATAGCAAGAGAATAATTTTCTGTGGTCTCATCCATGAGTTGTTTGGAGTGGGTAGCTGGGACTGGCTAGTGGACTTCTATTAGAAGCTTCCGTTATCTTGGGCATACTGATACAAATCTGTCTCTGCCTCCATAGGAGCCACAATCATTTCCCAGCCTAGACTGTGACCAAGGAAGCTTGCAGCAGCTGCAAAAGGCTCTTTTCAAACTGAAGCCCTCTGAGCCTCTGTTTGCTGACTGCCTGAGAGTACACAAAGGGGATAAGAAAAAGGCAAAAAAGGAAGACACATGTTCCATGCCCATGTAAAATATAAACACTAAAGGACTGGGCAAGGCTGGGCAGAGAGTTCTTTTCCAAAGTTGGCTTGTTCTCTGTACTAAAAGAGAAGGAAAGAGAAAACCCTTCATCTTTAAAAACCTAGAAAGAAAGTAGAAAACTACATTTCTCAAGTCAAAACACGGTTGTAAGTTCTGAAAATAAAAACCCTGCCTTCCTAAAGAGATGATAATATTTATAATTAATGCTTATATAATAATGAATAAATATTGTATGGTAACTAATAAATTTGTAGTGGTTAATGACTATTATCCCCAAATGGTTAATATTTATTAGATTTTTTTATATAGTAGACACTTGTCTAGGTGACTATATTTTATCTCATCTGAAAATGACAGCTAACATTTACTTATCTACTAAAATGTCCTAGGCACTCTTGTAAGCATTACTCATGTTTGATCATATCTCACTGCACACCACGTCTATGAAAGGAAAAAAAATAGTTCTGTCTCCCAAGTTAAGAAACAGATGCTTAGAGGCACTGTCTGTGCTTTGTTGAAGTCAAGATGTGGTCTCAGTAGCAGAGCAGAAAGTAGAAAGGTAGAGAGAAACTCAGAATGGGCTAGTGCTATTCCTGTGGGGTAATAGAGCATGAGGAAGAAGCCTCATCTGAACCCTTCACACTATAAGAATCCAAATTGAGAGGCAGCTAGAAAATGGCTGAAGCAGGCTCTGGTTCTCTTTAGTGTCTACATTCAAAGTATCATCCAGGAACTGAGTCAGTCTGTTGAAAGAAATACCATTATTCAATGAGATGCAGAAGGCTGAAGACCCAGCTGAAGGCTGAAGTCCTGTCAATTCTTCCTCGTTTTCTTCCCCCAGCTAATGAATATCTCCCCTAGGGACAGCCACATGGTCTCAATATGAATTGGGGACATTAAAAGGCTTTTGTTTCTTAAAGGGATTTGCAACATGAAAAGGTGGGGTATTGGTCCACAAAGTTCAGATGACATTGTTATCATAAGAAAGCAAAAACTGCTGTTTCCGTATGTGCTGCACAGTTTTATGTCAACACAAGACAGAGTCATTTTGGAGGAGGGAAACTTGGTAAAATGACTGCAGAAGATCTGGCAGCACAAAAGTAAATTCTTTTAATTGGTGATTGAAGGCGGAGGGCCTCGCCCATTGTTGGTGATTCTATCCCTGGGCTGCAAGTCCTGGGTTCTACAAGAAAGCAGCCTGAGCAAGCCAATGGGCTTGAGCCAGCAAGCAACACCCCTCTTTGGCTTCAGCATCAGCTCCTGCCTCCCAGTCACTGCCCTGTTTCAGTTTCTGTCCTGACTTTTTTTTGATAATGTACAGTGCTGTGGAAGTATAAGCTAAATAAACCCTTTCCTCCACCACCCCCCCAAAAAAAGAAACCAAAATCAAGATTGTGTATAGTATGGAGAACAGAATGTCCTTTTTAACTCTTTGAGTTTCCTGGAAACAAAGATGTTACTGAGTTTTGCTTTTATATTGTGATTTTGAGGAAGTCCAGAGTCAAATTATTCAAATTCTAAGCTAGATAGCAGGAAAAACAATGCTTGCTTCAAGTGGTTATTGGTTTGATTTATTATGTATAGCCACAGGAATTCAATGTAAAGCCTATCTACACAGTGCTGCTATAAATAAGCCTTTCTAACCTAAAGGTTCGTCTCAGAGTTTAGTGATTGTTCCAGGATGTACATGACATTGCTACAGAGCAGAAATCCTGCTCTAAGACAAAAAACTTTGAATTTGTGAATCCATCAGTGTTGCTAGGAGCTATATTAGATTTAGATGTAGATTGGGAAACATACATATGGCCTATTTGATCTTTTTCTCTAGCTCCCAGAAACAAAAACAATGTGATTCATTTTCATTCTTGAGATGTAAAACGCCATAAATATTTGAAAATACTTTGGGGATGGCATGAGTCCCTTGAGGACAGATACCAGCATTTGCTACTAATTTCATCAAATTTTCAATCATTTTTACATAAAGACTATTTTGAAATTAATGGCCATTGCTATGGAGGGCAAGCTTTAAAAAAAGGTTGTTGATGCTGATGGTATGTGTTCTTTTGTGCCTTTAATAGGTAGAAGATTATGTCTGGACAACTGAAAACACCCTTTTTACCCTCAGTATCTCTTACAAAGGAAAAACATCAGCCTTTTCCAAAACATTCTTGTTTATTTCTCTCAGTAAAATACTAGGACTGTAGCTAGTACTGCTACAGAGATTTTGTTTATTTTTTTTGGCAAAAGAAAAACTAACAAGCTTAAGTCAAACTGACAAAAGTCTGGGGAATACAGTTTCAGAGGGTGGCTCCAAGATTTGCAAATATATCACCTATGGTTCCACAATAAAGAGAAAACCTTTGGCAAGGAAAAACAAAGGATTTTGTATTATTAAAAGTTAGGTTGGGTTGAGTATGCAGGTAATCACTTTTCTCTATTGCCTGAGGACATAAGCTATGAAACATAGGGACGCTGTGGTCTGGGTTATACATTTTAACATCTCATTTGTTGTGAGGAAGTTTTGAACACTCTTGAAATCTAGAACATTTGGTGTAATTCGGTGTGTGAACAGCTGTGGCTGAGTTCTTGTTTTGCCTAGTAATGCTGTGAAATTCCATATGTTGTATATGTCAAAACTGAATATAATTTTTCTTTGATCTAATAAACAAACGCTGCTTCTCCGGGAGAGTTTCACAGGATTGGGCAGGCTGAAGCCTTGTGTCTGTTCAGAAGCACTAATAATCTAATAAAACCCACCTGTGGAATGTGAATGGCGGCATATGGCATGCATATTCATAAAGCATTGACACCTGGAGTATACTTTGCTGCTTCACAAGAACAAAGATGATGATGATGTCAGTGTAATGAAGCAGCAAATGGATTTTTTTTCATATCACACATACACACACACACACACACCCCACATTTTTTAAAAGCTTAAAACTTAAAACTGTAAGACAACTAATCATAATAGTGGACATGAGTCTCTGTCTATGTGTAGATGTTCTAGTGACTATCACACTATCTCCCATGTGATTTTGAATCTTTATCCTCTAAGAAAAAAAGTTATGAAAAAAATAATCTAAGCTAAGTTCCTGATCGACCAGAGGCTGGAAAATATGGGCTTATCTCACCTCAGTGCAAAGGTCTCACCCTAATACTGCCCTTGCAAGCTGTGCTCTGAGCTTTCCCATCCACCACTATAGGCAACTGAAACACCTATAATTTGACATAAATATTAAACAATGTTTACATTGTCAAATCGTCTCATGAATTATACCACTAAGTACTGAAATCAACTTAAATACCTAATAATATGAAAGTTATCAAGTGCATAATAGTTTATACAGTTTATATCTAACATATTATATATCACTGCATAGTCTTCCATTAATAAATTAATAAAAATGAAGAGACATGCAAAAATTTTAACATCGTTTATGTTTGGACAAATTGTGAGGGGGTTTCTTGTTTTTGTCACATCTTCTATTATGATTTTTTTAAATTATAATAATTTAATTTTTAATAAAATTAATTATAATAATTTAAAAATCACAAACATTATTTAACAAAGTGAGTAAATAAAACTTGCATGCGAAAGACAAGACTATTTGCAAAACAACTGCCCTACCTTGAGAACAGTCAGCCTGAAGTGACCAGAACAATTAGGGTGCACTGGGATATGCTAGTTACATACCAGGTGGTACCCAGAAAACCTGATACTTCTTCCTGGCTGTATTGCTGTGCTACACCCTCCTTCCTTTTCCAACCTCTATAAAATAAAATGAACATCTGTTTTATGAAATGGTTATACAAATAAAGAAATGAATAGAATTTTTTATGTATAATATACGATCTACATAACAAAGATCACTTCCGTTTAAGATCTTGCAAAGGCCAGGTGGTAGTAGTGCATGCCTTTAAGACCAGAGGCAGGAAGATCTCTGAGTTTGAGCCCAGACTGGTCAACAGAACAAGTTTCAGGACAGCTAGGTCTATGCAGAGAAATCTTGTCTAGCAAAAACCAAGAAAGAGACAAACAGAAGACAGACAGACAAACAGAAAGAGAGATCCTGCAAAGTTTTTCCTTTAAGTATCTTTCCTCACATTTTTGTGGGCAGTTTAGCAAAAACAAGTGAAATTCAATAGAAATATTACAGCATTCAAATTCATTTCTACATAGAATAATACAAATAATCCCACATGGGTCACATTTTGATCCATGGGAAATCAACTGTACTTCATTTTCTTATCTTGATTAGGATCTGGACTTAACTGAAATTTATTGCTATCCTGTAGAAATGAAAAGAATTTCTTGATAGTATGAAATACAACTCCAAGTGTTAAGGTTCTATGATATAACCAAATATTAATTAGCTTTCAATCTCATTTTGCAGCCTTATTTTTTAATAATATTTTATTTTATTTTTTATTAATTCCACTTTATTCCCTTTGTATCCCACTTGTAGCTCCCTCCCTCTTCCCTTCCAATCCCACCCTCCCTCCCTCTTTGCCACTCATGCTCCTCCCCCAGTCCAATGAGAGGGGAGGTCCTCCTCTCCTTCCATCTGACCCTAGTCTATTAGGTCTCATCAGGAATAGCTACATTGTCTTCCTCTGTGGCCTGGTAAGGCTGCATCCCCCTCAGGGGGAGGTGATCAAAGAGCAAGCTAATCAGTTTATGTCAGAGACAGTCCCTGTTCCCATAACTAGGGAACCCACTTGGACACTGAATTGCCCTGGGCTACATCTGTGCGGGAGTTCTAGGTTATCTCCATGAATGGTTCATGGTTGGCATATCAGTCTCAGACAACACCTCTGTGTCCAGATCTTTTGCTCTCCTTGTGGAGCTCCTGTCCCCTCTAGGTCTTTCTAACTCCCCCTTCTTTCATAAGATTCCCTGCACTCTGCCCAAAGTTTGGTTATGAGTCTCAGCATCTGCTTTCATACTCTGCAGGGTAATCCTTTCACAGGACCTCTGTGGTAGGCTTCTGTCCTGTTCCCTGTTTCCCCACTATTCTGATGTCCATCCTCTTTGCTTTCTAGATGAGGACTGAACATCTTACCTAGAGTCCTCCTTCCTGATTAGCTTCTTTGGGTGTGCAGATTTTAGTATGTTTATCCTATATTATATATCTAATATCCACTTATGAGTGAGTATATAACTTGTGTGTCTTTCTGATTCTGGGATATCTCACTCAGGATTATCTTTTCTAGGTGCCACCATTTGCCTATAAATTCATGATTTACTTGCCTTATTTTAACATTCTTTTTCCTAAGTATACTACAGATTTTTCCTATTTTTGAATGGTGATTAGCATTCTTCTGTGTCACCTTATAGATCAGTAAACCTTTAGTACACAGTATGTGTTTGTGTATGGGGAACATTTTTAAATTCTTGAAAAAATACACCTTAACGCTGATATTGAAAGTTTTAAAATATATATTAATGTTTCTGTTATAAATATTAATAGAAGAAGAGAATCCAAGATGGCAGTGCCAGAAAGACACTGTGTCTGATGAGCAGGACAGCATTGTTGGTACAGCGACCAAGAGACTGAACTCTGGGCCTTAAAACACCAGCAATTGATCGTGTTTCCAAGGTGAGAGGAAATGCCATAGTGTGGGAATCAGTCAGTTCCACTCTCAGGTCACCCAGCCAGAACCCGGAAGAGATCCCTGGTCATGCACGCACTTGGTCACCAGACCAGAGCCACATGCCTGTGTGTCCTTATCACCTTCCCAGGTTGAACTGTGGGCACCAAAACACCAGAGACTGGGAGTCTCAGTCTCGAGAAAAACCCCACAGGGAAGGAAGCAAACTGGACTGACCCCAGGTAACCCAGTCTATCCCTGAAAAAGGTCCCATAGACCAGTGGGTACACAGCTGCCAGCCCTGAGCGAGGCTCCAGCTGCCAACAAAGAGACTTGCTGAGTGCCTGATTCTCCATCACAGACAGAAATGTGTGCCACAAGACACCAGAGACTGGGTTTCCCTGTTGGGAGAAAACCCCACAGGAATAGAAACAGCAGGTCCCAGCTTAGAATACTCAGCCAACCTCCCCCCCCCGACCACCACCACCACACACAGGAAAATTCTTAGGTTACTGCCCAGTCACCAGCTTGGAGCCACCAGCTGCCAGCATCTGCGCTCTCTAAATGCCACCCCAAACAACACAGACTGGGTCTTCCAGTTGGGAGAAAACCCCAAGGTGGGAGAAACATCTGACCCTACCTCAGCACACCTAGCTCTGGAAAAGTTTCTGGTTATCCACAGGCTCCAGACTCTAGCCTCTTGCTGCACACATGAGAGTGGTGCTCACCTGACAATGATTACCACTTAGGTACTGGGAAACAGAGCTCCAACCTCAGACCTACAAAAGCCTGGGATCCCTGAGATCAACCCCCAGATACGGTTCCAAGGGGCAACCGGTTATCCCTAATTAAACTGACCAAACCACGGGGCACCCAGGTTACAACATCAGCTCACTAAATGTTCAGCAAGAAACCCAGAAGCAGGGTAGCTTTCTCCAGGACTTCTCCTGGTGAGGAGAGCCAGCCCCCTTGACTAACAAAGACCACAGTTACCATTCAGGTCTATAGACCTCAGGTGAGCTGTGGCAATTCCTGAAAAACACTAGCCATTCAGTGACCATACCCAAAAAGCTGAGGAGGCCTCCTGCAGAAAAAATCATCTTCCTGAAAAGGGGATCCTCCCCACCACAGGATTCCAGGAACCACAAGAAACTAAGATCCGACACCCAAGATAGTCCATTGGGTAGAGGCCAGCGTAAAAGCTCAACCAACAAAAGACAGAGCACTATGGCATCTCCAAAACCCAGTTATCCAGGAGCAAGCAGCTCTGGACACCCCAGCATAAATGAAATTCAAAAAGATGACCTTACATCTTTGCTTATGAATAGGATAACAGAGGAAAAAAAGCATAAAGAACTAGAGGAAGATAAAGTCAAACAGATTATGGCCATCCATAAAGAAATGGAGGAAGATAAAGACAGATTATGGCCATCCTTAAAGAAATGGAGGAAAATAAAAAACAGATTGTGGCCATCTGTAAAAAAATACAGGAAGTTTCAGCCAACTCAAATTCTAACCTGCCTAAGGCCCCAGAAACCTCTCCCAAGACCTGGAGTCCCCCAGTACTCCATGTGAATGGCAAGAGGACTCCATCACTCCTGCTGGATGTCCAGAGGTCTGTGCCGCCACAACCGGCAAGTCCTGAAGGCCATCCGACAACCCTCAGCCTTTAGAGAGGAAATACTTAAATCACTGAAAGAAATAAAAGAAACGGAGGATTGTTCAAACAAATAGCTTAAGGAATTGAAGGAAAATACAGTCAGACAGGTGAAGGAAATCAACAAAACGGCTCAAGATCTGAAGACAGAATTAGAAAAATTAAAGACAACACAAATGGAGGAAATTATGGAGAGAAAGAACTTAGTGAAGAAAACAGGAACTACAGAAGTAAGCGTAACTAATAGACTACAAGAAATGGAAGAAAGAATCTCAGGTGTGGAAGATACAATGGAAGAAATCGATGTATCCATCAAAGAAAATGTTAAATCTAAAAAATTCCTGACACAGACTGTCCAAGAAATCCAAGAGAACATGAAAAGACAAAACCTAAGAATAATAGGAATAGAGAAAAAAGAAGATTCCCTACTCCAAGGCACAGAAAATATTTTCAACAAAATCATAGAAGAAAATTTCCCCAACTTAAAGGTGAGGCCTATAAGAATACAGGAGGCCTGCAGAACACACAATAAATTAAACCAGAAAAGAAAATCCTTCTGCCACATACTAATCAAAACAGTAAGTATACAGAACAAAGAAAAAATATTAAAAGCTGCAAGGGAAAAAGGCCAAGTAGCATATAATGGCAAACCCATAAGAATCACATCTAACTTCTCAACAGAGACTATGAAAACCAGAAGGGCCTGGACAGATATCATCTAAGCCCTAAGAGAACACAGATGTCAGCCCAAGCTACTATTCCCAACAAAACTCTCAGTCCTCATAGATGGAGAAAGCAAGATATTCAACGACAAAAACAAATTTCAACAATACTTACGTTCAAGTCCAACATTACAAAAGATACCAGAAGGAAAAATACAACCCGAAAAAACTAACTACTTTCAAGAAATCACAGGAAATAAGTAACCTCATTACAGCAAAACAAAAAGCAACCAACACACAAACTTACTACCACAGCCAACATCAAAATCAAAGGATCTAATAGCCACTGGTCATTAATCTCACTCAACAACAATGGACTCAATTCTCCAATAACAAAACACAGACTAACAGAATGGATGTGTAAACAAGACCCAGCAATCTGTTGCATACAAGAGACACACCTAAGTCACAAAGATAGACATTACCTGAGGGCAAAGAGCTGGAAGACAGTTTTCCAAGCAAACAGACACAAGAAGCAAGCAGGAGTAGGTATTCTAATACCTGATTAAATAGACCTTCAACCAAAATTAATCAAAAGAGATGGGGAAGGACACTTCATACTCAAGGGAAAATTTCACCAGGAAGACATCACAATCCTAAACATCTGTGCCCCAAATAAAAAGTCATTCACATTTGTAAAAGAAACATTAATAAAACTTAAACCATATATAGATCCCCACACAAAAGTGGGAGACTTCAACACCCCATTCTCAACAAAGGACAGGAACACAACACAGAAATTAAATAAACTATATCTCTAACAGAGGTCATGAATCAAATGGGCCTAACAGACATCTACAGAACCTTACACCCAAACACAAAAGAATTTACCTTCTTCTCAACACGTCATGGAACCTCCTCGAACATAGACCATATGGTTGGTCACAAAGCAAGCCTCAACAGATACAAGAAGATTGAAATAATCCTTTGTATCCTATCTGATCACCATGGACTAAAGCTGGACCTCAACAACAACAGAAGTAGCCAAAAGCCTACATACATATGGAAACTGAACAACTCCAACTCGCTAATAAATGACAGCTGGGTCAGGGAAGAAATAAAAAAAAAAAAGAAATTAAAGCCTTCCTAGAATTCAATGAAAATGAAGACACAACATACCCAAACTTATGTGACACAATGAAAGCAGTGCTAAGAGGAAAGTTCATAGGACTAAGGGCCTTCAAGAAGAAAATTGAAATATCTCATTCAAGCAACTTAATGGCTCACCTAAAAGCCCTAGGGAAAAAAAAAAAAAAAAGAAGCAGACACACCAAAAATGAGTAATCAAGGCTGAAATCAATAAATTAAAAACAAATAAAACAATTCAAAATAATCAATGAAACAAAGAGCTGGTTCCTTGAGAAAATCAACAGGATAGACAAACCCTTAGCCAAACTAACTAAAAGGCAGAGAGACTCTATCCAAATTAATGAAATCAGAAATGAAAAGGGGGACATAACAACAGACACTGAGGAAATCCAAACAATCATTAGGACTTACTTCAAAATTCTATATGCCACTAAATTTGAAAATCTAAATGAAATGGACAATTTTCTTGACGGATTCCAATTACCAAAGCTGAATCAAGACCAGGTAAATAGTCCTATATCCCCTAAGGAAATAGAAACGGTCATCAAAAGTCTCCCATCCCAAAAAAGCCCAGAGCCAGATAGAATTCTACCAGACCTTCAAAGAAGAGCTAACTCCAGTTCTCTTCAAACTATTCCACAAAATAGAAACAGAAGGAACATTACCAAACTCATTCTATGAACCACAGTCACCTTGGTACCTAAACCTCACAACGACCCAACAAAGAAAGAGAATTTCAGGCCAGTCTCCCTTATGAACATTGATGAAAAAATACTCAACAAAATACTTGAAAGAGAATTTCAGGCCAGTCTCCCTTATGAACATTGATGAAAAAATACTCAACAAAATACAAAAAACCAAGACCAAGAACACATCAAAGATATCATCCAGTATGACCAAGTAGGATTCATCCTAGGCATGAAGGGGTGGTTCAATATATAGAAATCCATCAATGTGATCCATCATATTAACAAACTGAAAGAAAAAAAAAAACACATGATAATCTCCAATGCTGAAAAAGCATTTGACAAAATGCAACATCCATCCATGTTTAAAGTATTGGAGACATCAGACATACAAGGCACATACCTAAACAGAGTAAAGGCAATATGCAGCAAGCCTATAGCCAACATCAAACTCAATGAAGAGAAACTTAAAGCAATCTCACTGAAATCAGGGACAAGGCAAGGCAAGGCTGCCCACTCTCTCCATATGTCTTCAACATAGTTCTTGACGTCCTTGCTAGAGCAATAAGACAATTGAAGGAAATCAAGGGAATGCAAATTGGAAAGGAAGAAGTCAAAGTATTACTATTTGCAAATGATATGATAGTATGCCTGAGTGACCCCAAAAATTCCACCAGGGAACTCCTACAGCTGATAAACACCTTCAGCAAAGTAGCTGGATACAAAATTATCTCAAAAAAATCAGTAGCCCAATTGTATACAAAAGACAAAGGGGCTGAGAAAGAAATTAGGGAGACAACACTCTTCACAATAGCCACAAAAGACATAAAGTCCCTTGGTGTGATCCTAACCAAGCAAGTCAAAGACTTGTATGAAAAAAATTTCAAGTCTCTGAAGAAAGAATTAGAAGAAGATATCAGAAGATGGCTCATGGCTTATCATGATTAATTTAGTAAAAATGGCCATCTTACCAAAAGCCATCTATAGATTCAATGCAATTCCCATCAAATTACCAACACAATTCTTTACAGACCTTGAAAGAAAAATTCTCAACTTCCAATGGAATAACAAGAAACACAGAATTGCTAAAACAATCCTCTACAATAAAAGATCTTCTGGAGGTATCTCCATTCCTGATCTCAAGCTGTACTATAGAGCAACAGTAATAAAAACTGCATGGTTCTGGCATAGAAACAAAATGGAAGATTTATGAAATCAGATAGAAGACCCAGTTATAACCCACACAATTATGGAGACCTGATTTTTGACAAAGATGTCAAAACCATACAATGGAAAAAAAGATAGCATCTTCAACAAATGGTGCTGGTCTAACTGGATATCTACATGTAGAAAAATCCAAATAGATCTATACTTATCACCCTGTACAAAACTAAAGTCCAAGTGAATCAAAGACCTCAACATAAAACCAGACACACTAAACCTGTTAGAAGAAAAAGTGGGGAAGACCCTTGAACTCATTGAAACAGGAGACAACTTCCTGAAAAGAATACCAACAGCATAGGCTCTAAGATCAACAACCAATAAATGGGACCTCATGATACTTTAAAGCTTCTTTAAAGCAAAGGACACTGTCAGTAGAATAAAATGACAGCCTACATAAAAAGAATCTTCACCAACCCTCTATCTGACAGAGGGCTAATATCCAGAATATATAAAAGACCTCAAGAACTTAAAAAGCAACAAACCAAGTAATCCATTTAAAAAATGGGGTACAGAGCTAAACAGAATTCTCAATAAAGGGATATCAAATGGCAGAAAAACACTTAAAGAAATGCTCAATATCCTTAGTCATCAGGAAAATGCAAATCAAACAACCCTGAGATTTCACCTTACACCCATCAGACTGGCTAAGATAAATAACTCAAGTGACAACACATGCTGGAGAGAATGTGGAGAAAGGGGAATGCTCCTCCTCTGCTGGTGGGAATGTAAACTTATACAACCACTTTGGAAATCATTCTGGCGCTTTCTCAGAAAATTAGGAATAGTGCTTCTTCAAGATCCAGCTATACCACTCTTAGGCATACATCTAAAAGACACTCACGAATACAACAAAGACATTTGCTCAACCATGTTTGTAGCAGCTTTACTTTTATTAGCCAGAAGCTGAAAACAGCTTAGATGCTCCTCAGTTGAGGAATGGATACAGAAATTGTGGTCCATCTACACAACGGGATATTACTCAGTGATAAAAAACAAGGAAATCATGTAATTTGCAGGTAAATGGTGGGAACTGGAAAAGATCATCCTGAGTGAGGTATCACAGAATTAGAAACACACACACACAGGGTATATACTCACTAAGTGGATATTGAACATATAATATAGGATAAACATACCAAAATCTATATATCTATGGAAGCTAATCAGGAAGTAGCACTCCGGCTAAGATGCTCAATCCCCATTCAGAAAGGCAAAGAAGATGGACATCAGAGGAGGGAGAAAACAGGGAATAGGACAGCAGCCTACCACAGAGGGCCCCTGAAAGGCTCTAACCTGCAGGGTATTGAGGCAGGTGCTGAGACTTATAGCCAAACTTTGGGCAGAGTACCGGGATCTTATGGAAGAAGTGGGAGATAGTAAGACCTGGAGAGGACAGGAGCTTCGCAAGGACAGCAACAGATCCAAAAAGTCTGGGCACAGGGGTCTTTTCTGAAAGTGATACCTCAGCCAAGGACCACTCATGGAGATGGCCTGGAACCCCTGCACAGAGGTAGCCTACGGCAGTTCAGTATCCTAGTGGGCTCCATAGTAATGGGGACAGGGACTGTCTCTGACATGAACTCAGTGGCTGGCTCTTTGATCACCTCCCTCTGAGGTGGGAGCAGCCTTACCAGACCACAGAGGAAGACAGTGCAGCCACTCCTGATGAGACCTGGTAGACTAGGATCAGAGGAAAGGGGAGGAGGACCTCCATTATCAGTGGACTGGGAGAGGGACACAGGTGGGGAAGAGGGAGGGTCAGACTGGGAGGGGAGAAGAGAGGGAGGTACAGGGGTGATACAAAGTGAACAAACTGTAATTAATAAAAATAAACATAATTGAAAATATATTAATAGAAGAAATTTCCATGATGAGGACTGAGAGCTTCACTAATCTATGGGTATAGAAACCCAATTTAGAGGGTAAGGTGCAACTATGTTTGTTTAGCTGTAAAATAGAGTAGGTTCACTGCTGCAGCCTTGGAGTTCCACAGCCATGAATTCTTGGCCAGATATATCAGCAATACTAGGTATGTGCTTTCTCCAGTGGAGCAGGCCTTAAATCCCACCAGAACAGAGATGGTTTCCCCCATAAAATTCATGCTGCAATTGAACCCATGGGAATATCTTTCCTTGTGATAATGTTTGTAGTTCACAGCTGGATAAAACTGTTGATGAATTTTTCTCCAGCCATCTATATAGTACTTTTCAGTGTTATGAAAGCTAGCTAGCAGGGGGGAGAACCCTGATCAGAAAAAAAAAAAAAAAGCGATTTTTTTTTTCCATTTCCTATAACCTAAAGTCTGTGATGTCTTTAGCTGTAGAATTTTTTTAGCACATTCTAGTGGGGAACCAAATAAATGGCAAGAGCAGCTTGCATTATTATATGGTTCCTGGGACACCACTAATCAACAAATCCATGAGAAGTATCCTAAACCTGGTTCTTACGACTTCTAAGAAAAGCATTGTCCCCTGTGTGAGGAAACCCGAGTTAAACTCTTTTATATGAAGCTTATAAAGCAGTAGGTTTTCCTACGGCTTTTTCAAACATTCTTAGTGATAGTTAACAAAGAAATACACAACTGATCAGAGTGTAGAGAAAAAGGGTCAGCAGAATGCTCAGCCACAAAGGAGACATCTATGTCACACACACACAACTGTCTAAACCTCAAAGACCATCATGGTAAGGAGGTGTTAAGACTGTAGGAGCCAGATGTTGGGGATATCATAGTGAAAGTGTCTTCTGGACATAGCAGAATTACTGCCACTCGTGAACTCACAGCTTCTGTGGTTGCCTGCACATGCTCAAGGAAAGAGAGGAGGGCTGACAAGTTAGGCTTCACTCTAACTGAGGAAATACTGACAATTGATAGCTTCTGAGTAAGAAAGACTACATTGTCTTTAAAATCAGCCCTGGTCAGTCATTCAAATTCTGGTGTATGGCTTCACACACGTGAGTATATGATCAGTAAAACTGGACTTGGTTGGTTATTAAAAATTAAGTCCAAAAGAGGACACAAAAATATGAGGAGCTGGGAAGGCAAGGATGGATCTGAGAGGAGATAGATGAAAAAAAAAAGTGTGTGTGGCAGGGACTGGAGCAGTGGATGTGATCAAAATAACATATATGAAATTCTTGAAGAATTAATTAAAATTTTATCTTTACTAGTCACACATCTGATAGAGGGTTAGTATCTAGAATATATAAAGAGCTTAAAAGCTGAACATCTAGGTTGTTTCCAGATACTGGTTATTATGAATAAAGCTGCTATGAACACAGTTGAGAAAATGTCCTTGTTATATGGCTAAACCTCTTTCAGATATATGCCCGGGAGTGGTATATCTGGATCTTGAGGTCTGGAAACAACATACATGTCCCTCAACTGAAGAATGGATGCAGAATTTGTGTCATATTTACACAATGGAATGCTACTTCACAATTAAAAACAAGGAAATCATGAAAGTTGAAGGCAAAAGGATAGAACTAGAAAAGATCATCCTGAATGAGGTAACCCAGAAGCAGAAAGACACATAGGGTGCATAATCACTTAAAAGTGGATATTAGCCATTTAATATGTTTAATAGGATAAACATATTTTAAAATCCTAGAAGCTAAACAACAAGGCGGACCTTAGGGAAGAGGCTTAATTCTCATTCAGAAGGACAGACAAGACAAATATCCAAAGTAAAAGAAGACAGGGAACAGGACAGAAGCCTTCCACAAAGGGTCTCAAAAGACTCTACCCAGCAGGGTATTGAAGCAGAAGCTGAGAGACATAGCCAAACTTTAGGCAGAGTGCAGGGAATCTTATTGAAGAGGAGGAAGATGGACAGACCTGGAGGAGACTGAAGCTCCACAAGGAGAGCAACAGAACCAAAAACCCTGGGCCCAGGAGCATGTACAGACTACTGAATCAACCACGGACCATGCATGGAGAGGACATAGACCCATAGGCAGCTCAGTGTCCATGTGGGCTTTAAGGGGAGAAGGGGCAGTCACTGGCATGAACTGTGTTCTGTGTTCTTTGATCACATGCCCCTGTTGAGGTGGCCTTATTAGGCCATAGAGAAAGAGGATGCAGCCAGTCCTGTTGAAATTTGATAGGCTAGGGTCAGATAGTAGGAGGGTAGGAGGTCTTCCCCTATCTGTGGACCAGGGAAGGAGTATGTGTGGGGAGATGGAGGAGAGGACTGGAGAGAGTAGATAAGGGAGGGGGCTATAACTGAGATACAAAGTGAATAAACTGTAATAAATAATAATAAACTGAGCACCAAGAAAACAAATGCTCCAATTAAAAATGGGATTTAGAACTAAGGAGAGAATTCTCAAAAGTTGAAACACAAATGTTTGAGAAACACTTAAAAATATTAGACATCAGGGAAATTCAAATTAAAACCACTTTGTGATTTCATCTTACCGAGTCAGAAAGATCAAGATTAATACGACAAATGACACCACATGCTGGCAAGGATTCAAGGAAAGAGGACCACTTATTTATTGCTGGTGGAAGTCAGACCATTGCAACCCATGAAGTCTTCTCAAAAAGCTGAGAATCTATTACCACAAGATCCAGCTATACCACTCCTGAGCATATGGCCAAAGGACTGCTCATCTTAATAAAGAAATAGTTGTTCATCCATAGTCATTTCCAGTTTTTAAAAATTTTATTTCTATCCTTGAGTCTACTTCTGTAATGCTTTATCGATGACATATTATTTATTGATTTACATTTGTGGAAACATCCTGGCACCTCTGGAATGATGTCTATTTGATTATGGTGAGGTATATATTTTGTTTTTTTGAAAGAAAGTATTTAGGTGAGAATTTTAAAATTTTTATATTATTTTACGTCTTGGATCATGGGTCTTGCATAGATCATATATGTCTGTGTATGGAGTGCTTCTGCAGAGGGCAGACTGAGGTGTCCGATGCCTTGGAATTGAAGTTGCAGATGGTTCAGTGCATCGATATTGACGCTGGGAATTGAGCCAGGGTGCACTTGAAGAGGAGCCAATGCTCTGAACCACTGAGCCTTCCTTTCAGCATGAATATGTTTTATTTTATGACATCAGGCACATGCCGTGTAGCGTTTTTACAAATTTTTCTTGCGGCTTTGCTTATCTCTTTATCCCATTTGATATTAAGAAAGTACTGGGTTCATAAAAAGTTAGGGGCATTCTTTCTTTTGTGTTTTACAAAATAATTTCAGGAGCATTTAATGCTTTGGTAGAAATCAACAGTGAGATCATCTGGGCCTGGGTTCTTTTTAGTTGGGAACACTTTACCGTTTCTTCTAACTTGTTACAGATTTGCTTAAGTTGTTGTGCTTGCATATCCTCCAAGGGCTTACATATTTGAGCATTTGGTCTCCAGTTGGCAATACTCTTTGTGAGGGATATGGAAGCTTTCAGAGGTAAAGCCTTGCTGGAGGAAGTACATCACTGGAGTAGGCTTTGAGAGTTTATAGCCTTACCCCCTTTTCTATTCTCTCTCTCTCTCTCTCTCTCTCTCTCTCTCTCTCTCTCTCTCTCTGTGTGTGTGTGTGTGCGTGTGTGTGTGTGTGTGTGTGTGTGTATGTGTAAAATGTGATCAGTCAGGTTTCTACTCTGGCACCAAACTTCCATGCTCTTAAAAACATCTCTTCTGGATTTGAAAACTAAAGGAAACCTTTTCTTCCTGAAGTTGCTTTCCATCACGGTATTTTACCACAGCAATGGAAGAGTAATTAACTTACCGCTGTTCCTATCCTCTTGGTTTAATTTCAGTACATCATCTGTACTCAAAAATGTTTCCATGTCTTTTATATTTTATGATTTATTTAAGATATATATTTTAATGTCCAAAATAATAATAATTTTATTTCATTGTTTCTTTATTTTAAAGGGTCACCTTTCTTCTCTAATTTTATTAATTTGCATCCTTATCTTTTTGTTTAGTTTGACAACTGGTTTATTCATCTTGTTTATTTTTTCAAAGATTTTTTTTCTTTTTCTTATCATTAAATTTTACCCTTGCTTTATAATTTCTGTCTATCTGCTGATTTAGGTGTTGGCTTGTTTTTCTTTTCCCAAGGCCCTAAGGTACACTGTTATGTTATTTATCTCAAATTATCTGACTTTTAATGTAGCCAGAGTTCTTCTGGCTTTTCTCTTAGGTCTTCCATCACTGTATCATATCAGTAAGCATGTGTGTTTCTTTCTTTAAAATATTTTCAAATTGAAATAGAATTGCATCATTTTCCTGTCTTTCCTTCCTCCTTTCAACTGTTTCATGTTCCCCGTGAAGTGCATGGCCTATTTTCTTTTGATTATTATTGCTACACAAAAACACATGTATGCGTGTGCACAAATTTATAAACACAACCTATTTAGTCTATTTTTGTTGTTTGTGTATGTATAGTTTCAGGACTGACAACAGGATGTATGTTTTCATTTTCACAACACTCTAGAAATTTTAAAATTCTTTCTTGATTTCTATGATGACTCATTTACCATTCATTGGTGTACTGATAAAACTTAATGATTCTGTATATGTTCTGTAAGTTATAGTTTTATCCCATTACCATCTGATAGAATACATTAATTCATTTGCTAAAACTTGCTTTGTGTTCTTGCTTTGTGTTCAATGGAAAGATGAGCCATAATATTTTATGCCAGTTAAAAATATCTCTTAGGATTATAGAAAAAAAAATCCCTCTCAATGTCACTATTAAATCTTCCTAATACTCAAAAAGATATTTTCTGTTGCTAAAGAAAGTAGTAATATTATTAGGCACAATGTTCTGTGCTGTGTAATGAAATGAGTCAACCCTGAGAAGAGCTAGGCCTGAACTCAGTGAAGCCACATTTTCCAAATGTACAAATTGAATGATGCTACAAAACTATGCATAGGTAGTATATTCACTGAAGGACAAAGGGGTAGATTTTAATATACAACCTACCACCTGTATAATTCTGTTATTGTAACGAAGAGGAGTGTTTTAACTTCATATACAAATATTGATAGCTCATTACAGCCCTACTGCAACAGAAAAACAATATATCAGGGACACAACTGCAAATTGATAATTAGTACTAGGTAAAAATATGCTCAGTAGTCTTAAAAGTATTTTAGAGAACTCCTCTTTTTTTATGTAACAAATACTATAATATTTTCAAATTGAAATAGAATTGCATCATTTTCCTGTCTTTCCTTCTTCCTTTCAACTGTTTCCATGTTCCTCCTGAAGTCCATGGCCTATTTTCTTTTGATTATTATTGCTACACAAATTGAAATTCTGTTTCAATTTGAAAATATAATATTCTTACTATAATACAGTTAGAACTATACTGTGTGAAAGCGTTAGTACAACAGCAAGTATGGAAAACCAGCTTCCATAAACTAAGAAATTTAGAAGAATTGAAATAGTGCCATTCTTCTTTGCCTAAATAATTTTCTTTTGGTATTATATCCATTTAAAGTTATTATTGTAAATATAAAACTGATAAGTACATAGATTAAGTTTTGAATACAAAAGTGTTAATATATGTGGCCCACATAACAAAAATTACTTTGATGTCCTTAATAAATAAGAGAACGTTGATAACAAACCTTTGAGAAACACTACTCTAATGCACTTACGCAACAGAGATTTCAGCTCTTAGATTTCTCATGTAAAGTACTACATAATCTCTGAAATAGCAACATAAGAACAAATACAAAAATGGTCATAGCAGAATTTGGGATTTTTTTTCAAGCACAAAAGTTCAGAGCAAGTTTCATATCAACTTTGAAAAGAAACAGAAAATGCTATTATTTGATGAATAAATAGATGCTTGAAGAGTCTGGGAACAGCTCACATGAGATCTTCCATTTAAATAAGCAAAATGCTTATTTTCAAAAGCATTTACTTTATGGGTATACACATTGAGCCTTTTTTTTTACCATACCATTGATAGTAATCCTTTTTCTGCGTGTTAATCTGTGACCAAACACAGACATGTATCCAGTGTTTACACAGATGTCTGGGATGGGAGGCCCAGGGCAACAGCTGGTTTTGAGCTCCTTCTTCAATGGAGACAACATCTTGTTTAACATGGCAACCAAGGGGTTGTAAATCATGCCATCGTAGGTCCTTAATGACTGTATTCAATTTTTTCCACATGAAATTTCCAACACAATAAATTATCAGAGTTGTCCATTTAGGAGCCAGGTTACAGTTATGAGATAATTAATACACTTATCATTTACATCCAGAAGTGGTTCACATGATTTCTGTCAGCTGAGCCTCAGTGATTCCCAAATTACGGCTTGAGGCAAATATCAAAATTGTCCCAGGCAAAGGACTCTCCTGAGCAATCTGCTGATATATTACAATATCTTGAAATAGATTTTTATCTGTTTTTCAAAAACTAAGAAATAACTCTTGATCATGTTCCTCCTATATGTAGATTCATGCTGATTAACAGCAGAAAGACAAAAAACTCCAAGGTTCTCAATCTTTTTCATTATTGAATTTTTTGTTGTTGTTCAGTTGTACGCTAAAGTTTTCACAGTCAAATAAATCTAGATGCTGCTGCTGCTGCCTCTGCTGCTGCTGATTCTCATTTTGATTTGGGTGATAATGCTGATGATGATGGTGATAATGAGGAGATGATGAAAAAAAGTGGATTGTGAAAGAAGAAAATACGGGAGGGCCTACTTTCCTTTTGTCAATATGTGGCACACACTAAGACTATTATCTAATATCTTAACTAGTGAGTAAACAGGAAGAAATTTTAAAACTAAGATGAGTGAGAAGGGTAAGATATATAAGGATGAGTCCTAAAATAAAATAGATAAAAACTTTACATAATAATTAGATGTTCAAGTAGAAAATTCAGTCACATACTCATAGGTACATCCTTATTTGCATATTACAAGATGCAAGAAAGTTACTTAAAATATAGTACATTACATTTGTGTGTGTGCATTGCATAGTTAACTCGTTAGAAGATGAAGTAGTAGCATGTGTTATACCAGCAGTAGAGTGTTAGAATAACTTTAAAAATTGTTTCTGTTTCTGACTTTTGGCTTCCTTTTATATTCTACTTCACAAAAGGTTTGAAACAACTACGGCTATACAAGCTGATGCCTCCTCTCAAGTCATGTAAACCATCTTCCAAAGCATGGTAAAAATGGAAACAAAATTAAATAAGTATGTCTGTGTACACCTGCCACTACTCAAGACAGTTTGGACTTACGTCAAATTAAGGCTCAGTAACCAATTGGTTTCCCAAAGTGAGGGGAACAAGGACTATTTCTAACAGGAACTCAATGAAGATACCTGATAAAACAGGATCAGATGAATGGGAGGAGGTCCCCCCCTATCAGTGGACTTGGAAAGGGGCACAGTAGTGATGAGGGAGGGAGGGAGGGACTGGGAGGGAATGAGGGTTCGGGGCACGGCTGGGATACAGAATTAATAAAATGTAACTGATAAAAATAAAAATTAAAAAAAAAGAAAATGAAAGTTCTCAGTGATTAGATTAGTGATCATATTTCAAACATAGGATATATAGGATATATAATATCATAATATAATATTTGTGTGAAAGTAAAAAAAAAAAAGAGATTACAGGACAAACTGAAAAACTTTCTCAGCAGTAAAATTATCAAAAAGTCCTCATTTGAATCACAGGAGTAGCTATGTATACAAATAAGTTAATAGTGGGATTTTAATTAGAAAATAACTTCCCATATAAATCATAAGGCTTGCGTATTTTTCACCTAGGGAACACATTATTTTAAAGGACCGTTTTCATTAAAGTAGCCCCTCTTCTCTCCAAGACAAGTGCTGAGTCTCTGAACAAGCTTTCTGTGTCTGCCAGAGGCTTCTCTTAAGACCTGATGTGTTTGGCATAACTGCACATGCTCTTCCTGTTTAGGAATAATTGTAAAACGTGCAGATATCATCAGTGAAACCCTTTACCGAGAAACTTCCCTGGCCTCATCCTCTTAACACATATTCTTTAAATGCCTATGTGATAAATAGCATGTGGTTCCTTATCCTTGTGCCTTAGCAACTAGGATAAAGAACTAATAGGATGAATTGGCCTCCAAAGTGATGAGTGGGAAAGAAAGAAACTGGATTGCTAATCACAGTTCAGAATGTAGCCTAATGAGTGAGTACAGTAAAGGTTTGTTAACCCAAAATTTGTCTTTCCTACAAGAAGTGTAGAATGAAGATGGAGCAGAGATTGAGAGAATGGTAAACCAATGACAGGCCCAACTTGAGACCCAGCCCATGGGCGAGAGCCAACCCCTGACACTACTAACAATACTCTACTATGCTTGCAGGAGCCTAGCAGCCTAGCATAACTCTCTCATCCATCAGGTTATGGAAACAGATTCAGATACCTGCAATATAATAGGCAGAGCTTAGGGAGTTTTTTTTGAAACGCAAGAAGAAGGATAGAAGGAGCAGAATGGGTCAAGGACACCCCAAGGAGACCTACAGAGTAAACTAACCTGGAACCATGGGGAATCACAGAAACTAAACGACCAACAGAGAGCATGGATGGATGTTGGACCTAGACCCCCTACACATATGTAGCAGATGATATGTAGCTTGGTCAACATTTGGGTTCCCCATGTGCGCTGTCTCTGACTCTGTTGCTTGCCCCTGGATTACCTTCCCCTTGCTGGGCTGCCTCCTCAGGCCTCAGTGGAAGAGGATTCACTTAGTCCTGTTGCTATTTGAGGTGTCTAGGTAGATTGGCACTCCTTGGGAGCCTTCCCTTCTCTGAGAAGAAAGAGAGGAATAATTGTGGAAAGGACATGACAGTGGGACTAGGAGGAGAAGAGGCTCTAATCAGGCTGTAAAGTGATTTAATAAATAAATAATTACAATAATCTGAAAAAATGCACTTTTGTTCTAATCCGGAAAGGATAAATTCTAATTAGTTTATGTATTCAAATAATCAGTGCTCTGTGTCTGTAATTTAGAAATGATTTTTCATAAAATGTTCTTAAGACTAAGCAGATATGGATATATTCTTTCTCAATCATTAAACTACATATGAACCTCCAAACTCAAGTTTTGTATCTTAAAAATTAAGAGTAGGCTATTGATTTGTATATCTAGCAATAGTATGACTATAAAGGCAAATATATTTAAAATGCCTACCATATTGTTTACTTTCAGTAAATGGATTTATTATTATTATTATGAGTTTATTACTGTTATTTTAATTTGTTTCATCTTTCAGTATTAAACAATAAAAACTTAATGTGTGAATTAAAAAGAAACAACACCTTCACTGAAATATTATTTTCAATATTTTATATTTTTTAAGTTGCCCTTGTCTGGGTCTTAGAAGATGAGCAAGACTTCAGTGAAGTTAATGGCAGGAGAAGAAAATCTGTTAGAAGAAAGAGAAGAGCATATGTAAATCTACTAAATTGAAACAAGAATAAAAAATTATGAGACTCGGAGTTGGTAAGATTGGGAGAAGATTAGGCAAACCAGAGAGGAAGAAGGGACCTTGTCATAAAGATTTAAATGTTGATCTAAAGACAACAACAACAAAAAACTTACATTTTCCTTCATAATTAAAAGAAAAAAAAAACAATAGAATGGACAATGCCTGATCATATGCAAATAACTTGGTAGAATAAATCAACATAATATTTGAATAAGATCATAATACTGAGCAGGCATCTGTTACTGATTTCAACACTACCACCTAACCAGAATGAGCAGCCTACTGTTATTCTGTCCATTTTACAGATAAGGAAAGCAAGAGAGCAGCAAGGTAGAAAATTAATTAAATATATTTTCTGTGTCTTTCCCCTGAGAGAACAGAAGCAATAAGGTTTCAATTCATGGTCCTAAAATGCATTGGAAATATATTAGATAAATATATTTGACATATATTAGTTGACATATATTAGTATCATATAATCTACTATATCAAATTATGTATGATTAAGTTTTATGTTAATTTTTGTGAAATAATTTTGTACCACTCTGAGAATATTTTGTAAATTTTTACAATAGTGTTATGTGTTGGATAAGAATTAACACCTGCTCATTATATCCAGGGCCTTTGTCCACAGATGAGCATTCATGTTGAATTTAAGCTCACTGCAGGAAGAAAAAGAAATATACAAATATAAAGCAGTTGTAGAATGAAGGGTGGGGAAATGGTAGGTACTCTTGGGTTTCAAACCCAACTTAGATTCTTCCTAGATGTGCAGACCATAGATGAGGTACTTAATAGTTCTAAATACACGTTGCAGAAAGATAATAATAATAATAATAATAATAATAATAATAATAGTTAATGGGCTTGCTATCCAAAGTATCAGAAAGTTAATCAATAAAAGATGATGATTAACAGTAAAAATACAAACAAATAAATGAGGCTTCTTTCCCCTCTGTGCTACTCTATAGCTGTATTTTCTAAAATGTATTCTGGGAATCACTAAATGTGTGGAATTTAAATAGCTATTACAAGAAAAGATGTTTACTGTGACCACTGTGGTAAACCAAACTGGGGGATGTTCTGAGTACATTCCAATCAAGCAAAATCTGGAGCCCCACTGCAGGCGTTCTTCCCAGCCTGGAGGGGTGCAACCATACACCGCAATGATTCTTAGTGGCTCAGGTTTGCCACTTGCGTTGTTTAGGTAATAATTTTATCTAACAATTATTAATTACATAAGTACTAGATTGTCACCTGTATATTTCCAACATAAGTTTTATTATTAATACTCTACCAAATATTTCTGTACATCTAATTACCCATTTTTCCCCTGAGGTTGTAAGAATAATTTATATATTTTTTTTAATTTTATGGACATAGGTTTCTACCTACAGTTGTTTACGAGCTCCGTGTAAATGCCCGGTGACTACAGAGGACGGTAGATGGTGACAGGTGCCTCAGAACTGGAGCTGTCGATGATTGTGCCCCACCACGCTGGGGCTGGGAACTGGTCCTCTGCAAGTGCACCCAGTGAGTCATCTCTCCAGCCTCTTTCCCTAAGATTTTTTTTTGGCTTCTTGTTTCCTTTTGTGTAACTCACAGTTGAAGAAGGTGTTTGCTAATGGAGGATGGTGTGCTTCTTCCTCATAAAATGTAATGTGATAATATAAGTTGGGTGTAGTAGTTCATTTCTGCAGTTGAAGCCCTTAAGAGAGTGGAGCAAAAAGATTGCCACAAGTATAAGCCTACTTTTCCTACAGTATAGTCTGATAACGCCTTTCCCTCTCCCAACTCCTTGAATATCCTACGCACCTCCCTAGCTACATGACTTTATTCCACATAAAACATAGGTCTGTTTTGTGTTGGTCTACTGCTCCTGGGAATGGTGTGTGCCTTGGGGTGTGTTGCTCCATTGGGGGGTGGGGGAAACAAACCTAATATTACTTTTCCCAGCATGTATGAATTGCAAATAACTTCTTGGTTAGGGGTGGTACTTACCACTTTAACATCTCAGAGCTAGTAATTTTTTTTTTTTCTGCTTTCAAATTGTGCAGGTCTTGTGTGACTTATATCCCAACACTTAAGGGGTTAAAAAAGGTTAAACGTAAATTCAAGAACATTCTTAATTTCATTACAAGACTCTTTCCAAAAATAAGAATGAGAGAGAGGGAGAAGGAATGGAGAAGAGAAGGAAACAAAGAAGCAAGAAGAGAGAGAGAGAGAGAGGGGACACGGTTGATATTCACATAAGGATAGATGCCTTGTATTGGAGCTTTTCCAGGCCTGCCCTACGGAATCCTTAAATATAATTTATCTATCATGGGGATCAACACACGGTAAGTATATAATAAATAATAGTTATTATAGCATCTAACTTTGAAAGTTCTGGGTTAAATAGATGCATCATGTTTTGTGTTAAATGATTTCCCAATTACTCAGTTTAATGGCTATCTGAGATTACCTTCATGCCAATGCTGTTCTATTTTATAGCACTTCAAAGCCTCAATGATTAATAGTGACCACTTTGGCATCTTTGTCCCCACCCCACCTTCCTTGAGAAAATTTAATGAAATGTAAAAACCATCTTGGCTAAGAGCCATGAAACGTTATTCAGAGGGCTCACCACATTGTAAAATAAGGTCTACCTCTGCTCACAAAGTTTCCCAGCTGGCCACTTCATAACTGAGCCACTCTGATCTAGCCCTCTGTATTCAGCCTGGTTTGCAGCCAAGTATTTTATCAGTATGATCTAAAGGACAGAGTCATTAGCTAAGTTTGCAGACATTAGCCAACAGGCAGGGGCCTGCCATTTGACTTCCAAATATAAATATACTCATGAGCCAGTCTGGTGTATGAATAACAGAGAGTTAATAGCATGTCATCATGCTATGTGGTCAGAACCACAGAATGTGTTCAATGCTTGATGTGCTCTGTAATAAAACAGATCTCTACAATGAGATCTCGAGAATTGACATCCAAGACTGGATTTGTTCCTCCTCTCTTACAGCCTGTGACTATCTAAGTCCTATCATGTTACATAATGAGCTCATCTGTAAAATCTTGCAAAGACAACTGCCCACTTAACTTCCCAGAATTCCTGGAGTATAGATTTACTATAAGCAAATACAGGCTGTGAACCACACACTGTTATACAGAGTACATTGTTTGATCTTACTTCTCACTTCTCTACCATGACCCAGAACATCATATGTGGGTTTTATTCGTTTAATAATAGATGCTAACCAGAATGTATTAAAGCTGTAATACCTGAAAATTTTCTGCCTGGAAGTGAAAAATATAATTCTTCATAGTAAGAGGCAGTATAATAGAAGCTAGCTATAGCGGTCCATGCTTACAGTTCCACCACTGAAGAGGCAAGAACAGGAGGACTGCCACAAGTATGAGGCTATTCTGGACTGTATAGTGATTTCCAAGTCAGCCTGCAACTAAAGTGTGAGACATTGCCTACCCCTAAAACTACGTGATAAGCTAATAAGCAATTCCTCTCACATGTGTAGAAAATATCAGTCTGAGCCTTTTAACCGTGGATAAATCCTGTGATCCCTGAATTCTTCATCTTCAAAGTAGGTATATATTTTTTCCTCTATTATGAGAATTAAATATTATGTGGTATTGAAAAACAAGTTATAAAGCTGGAAAACATGCCACAGATGACAGAATTATTCTTTCCATTTATCTGAATACTCACAGTTTTTGCAATGTGCAAAATATGGACTTTAAAATTCTTTATAATTACCATTTATGCTCCTCTCAGGTTGGCTGTATTTCATATTCCATTCAAAAAGTCATTTCACTTGGATTTTAGTAGAAAAATCAAAACCAGGCCACAGAGAAACTTAGCATGCCATAAAATGTTGTGCAAAGGTCTGCTCTACTCAAATCCATTCAACACTAACTGACTCCCATGGAACATAGGGAGAACTCTGCTAGTTGATAAACTAAAACTGAGATATGGTGGCTATATTATTATGACTCTAACTCATGGTATTTTTTTACTTTGATTTTATAAAAAAATACTTTTGCGATAGAGAGTGTTTGTTTACTTGTATATATTTTAAATCTGTTTTGTTGTTCGATTTTGGTTTTCATTTTTGTAGCTAAGGCTGACTTTGACCTTGTGTCGATCCTCTTGCTTCTGAGATTACAGGCCTGGGTTATCATCCCTTGTCTGGGTAGTATCGCTATTGCAGCAGAGTCCTTCTGTGACAAAAAGAATATAATCACCACCACTCAAGAACTCTTAAATGCTGTCTTAGTTAAGGATACTATTGCTATAATAAAATACCATGTCAAAAGAAATTTAGGGAGGAAAGGATTTATTTGGCTTTACTTCCACATCACTGTTTATTACTGAAAAATATCAGAATAAGCACTCAAACAGGACAGGATCTTGGAAGTAGGGATTGATACAGAGTCCGTGAAAGTGTGTTGCTTACTGGCTTGCTCCTCATGGCTTGCTCCACCTTTTTTTTTAACAGAACCCAGAATCATCAGCCCGGGGATGGAACCACCAACAATGGGCTAGGCTCAATCACCAATTCAGAAAATGTCTTACAGCTGGATCTTACAGAAGCATTTTTTTTCTCAACTGACGTTCCCTTATTTCAGGTGACTCTTGCTTGTGTCAGGATGACAAAAAAAAAAAAAACAAAAAAAAAAAAACCACTTTCTCTTCTAAAAAATTTAGTGTATCTGGTATTCTTGTTGAGGTCTTTGATCCACTTGGACTTGAGTTTCATGCAGGGTGAAAAATGTGGATCTATTTGCATTTTTCTACATGTTGACATTCATTTAGACCAGCACCATTTGTTGAAGATGCTCTCTTTTTTTCCACTGTATGGTTTTGGCCCTTTGTCAAAAATCGAGTATCCATATATGAGTGGGTTTATTTTTATGTCTTTGATTTGATTCCATTGATCAAAGAGTCCATTTATATGCCAGTACCATACAGTTTTTATTATTATTTCTCTGTAGTATAGCTTGAAGTCAGAGATGGAGATATCTCAGAGATGGAGATAGTGCCAAAAGTTATTTTGTTGTATAGGATTGTTTTAGCTATTCTGATTTTGTTTGTTTGTTTGTTTTTCCAAATTAAATTTAGAAATGTTCTATTAAGGTCTATAAAATAACTGTGTTAGTATTTTGTTGGGAATTACATTGACTCTGTATTGCTTTTGGTAAGATGGCCATTTTCATTATGTTAATCCTACAGTTCCACTAGCATGAGATATCTTTCTATTTTCTGATATCTTCTTTCTTTAGAGACTTTAAGTTCTTGCCATACAGGACTTTCACTTGCTTGGTTAGAGTTATACCAAAATACTTTATAATATTTGTGACTATTGTGAAGGGTGTAGTTTCCTTAATTTCTTTCTCAGCCTGTTTGTCATTTTATACAGGAGGGCAACTGATTTTTTTTAATTAATCTTGTGTTCAACTGAGTTTATCAGCTCTAGGATTTCTCTGGTGGAATTTTTGGGGACACTTATATATACTGTCGTATCATCTTCAAATAGCAATATTTTGACTTCTTCCTTCCTGCTTTGTATCCCCTTAATCTCCCTTTAGTTTTCTTATTGTAGTAACTAAAACCTCCAGCTCATTGGCAAAGGAATCAACTTCCTGAACAGAACACCAACAGTGCAGGCTCTAAGATCAAGAACTAATAAATAGAACTTGTTGAAACAAAAAAAAATTCTGTGAAGCAAAGGATACTATCAATAGAATGAAACAACAGTCTGCAGACTGGGAAAAGAAATTCACCAGTCCTACATCTGACAAAGGCCTATTATCAAAATATGTAATGAACTCAAGAAATCAAACACCAATAAACACAATAACTCAATTAAAAATGGGACAAAGAACTAAACAAAGAGTTCTCAACAGAGAAATCTGAAACGGCTGAGAAGCACGAAAAGAAATTATCAACATCCTCAGTCATTAGGCAACTGCAATTCAAAATGACTCTGAGATATCATCTCACATCTGTCAGAATGGCTAAGATAGAAATCTCACGTGAGAGCACATGCTGATGAAGATGTGCAGAAGGGGGAACCCTCTTTCATTACTGGTGGGAGTGCAAACTTGTGCTACCACTTTGGAAATCAAACTGGCGCTTTCTCAGACACTTGGGAATAGCTCTACCTCAAGACCCAGATATACCACTCCTAGTCTCCACCCATACAAGAAGGGTACTTGCTCAATTAAGTTCATAGAAGCTTTATGGGTAATAGCCTGAATCTGGAAACAACTTATATATCCATCAACTGAATAATGGATGAAAAAACCGTGTCACATTT
>REGO01000098.1:3187404-3207664 GCA_010120015.1 Rhombomys opimus
CAGAGCAAAAATTCTTGGCTTTGTATCCCCAGGAACTGGCATAATACTGGGCACAAATTTCAAGTTAAACAATCAGAAATACTGAATGAAAAGCAAGTGACTTTTTCATATTGACTGTCATTAAGCACTCTATTGCAAAGGCCTAGTTTGTTTCTAGTTGGTGGAAATTTAAAAAATCCAATAAATAATATTTATCTTCCTCATTTGGGTTCTGAGCTCCCTGAGAAACAAAACAGAGTGTTACTGCACATAAACACTAACACAATATCCTCATTATTGATAAAGTTGATTTTGAAGGCTCTAGCATCCACCTGCCAGGAAACAAACTTCTTTTTATTAAACAACATAATTAGCAGACATCTGTGTAGCCATCAATAGTCTTGGAAAGCTGTTAACTTTTTCTTCTAGGAATGGTGTGTTTCTTACTAAATTCATACCTTCTACAAGCAGGTGGGTTCCCCTGTGTAGAAAAAAAAAAAAAAAACTGGCAGGGACTGAGTTACTCAAATTATTCTAACAGGTTAAATGTCTCATCCACTTTAGGGAAGACATTGCCAGACAAAGGAAGATTAGAGCAGTAAGTTTCTAACCAACTAAAGGGAGGACATTATGGAAAAGTTATTGGTCTTACTTTCCAGTTGTCTTTAAAACAGCAAAAGATGATGGAGGCCTCTAAAGATGATGGAGACCTCTGCAGCTAGCCTTCTAAGACGTAAGAATCACCAGAAGAGGCTCACAAATTTCTGAAGCAGTAAGTAGCAGCCTTTGAAATTCTGAAAGTTTGAAGAGGAAAGTAAACAGTCCTGTAAGAGCCTGTGTAGAGGAGGATAGATGCATTCCAACATAATCATTAGTCTCAGAAATGGAATTGCCTACTAGCCTAGCGCAGGATTCAGTGGCAGAAAGAGTTCCTCTTTAGGACTGTATACGAAATACATAAGAGCAGATGATACCTTTCAAGACAATATTCACTCTGAAAATGGAGATGGGTTTTTGTTCACCACTCTGACAGGTATTGAAGGAATCCAAACATCAATTAATCTTCAATTACAAGCCAACTTTTAGATACCAGCTTAGTGATTGTATTTTTCTGCAGGAGATGCTAAACAAGAAATCTGATCCTCTTGGAGGATGATTTCTCACAGTTTCACAGTAGTGCCTTTGGTGTGTGGAAAACGCTGGTACCATTTACTGGCATTTCAGCAAATAAATGAGTGGAGGAGAAAAAGAAAAAGCATTTTTATTTTTAAGTTGGAAAATCCTACAGCCAGCATCACAGAGAGACTTAGAATTCAACCGTTTCCCTTACTGGAAACCATCTCTTAAATAATGCAAAGGGAAAGCTGCATGCACATCCTCAAAGACTGAGTGATATGAAAAGGCAAGAAAGCAGGCCGACCAGATCCCGGAAAATCCCAGTGCTACTCTGGGTGTGCCTGGTCTGTTTGGGGTGAGTTCTGTCTGAGCTGTACAAAGGAGAGCAGCCCCATGCCCAAGACTGGACACAAAGGGATGAACTCTCTATCTGTTGTCCCCCTGAAGTGCAAGAAATGTGCGAATTCAGGCTGCATTGAATGCACAGCAGCCTCTGTTTGTGGGGCTAGCATCTTTCCTCAGAGACTGAACATAATATTTTTAGTAGGGAGATAAAAGAAATAAGCACAGAGGGGGGAAATATGTGAATTTTACAGGATCTAAGTTTTCAGTCTTCAGTGACTATATGTTTGTCCTTAGGTAAATTATTTTATGTTATTTGAGTTCCAGTTTAAAGAGTCATAAAATGGAAAAACTATCCTCTGCCTTGCAGGTTTATTATGAACAAGTGGGTTAATTACAAGGTATGTTCATGTTATATAATTCAAAGTTCTCTGGGCACAGTCCATGGACTAACATCTTATGCACCACCTTTTGACTTATAAGAAATACAGATTCAGGAGCTGCCCTTTACCTTAGAATTAGGAACCCTTGAATGAGGCAAGGAAGTCTGTTTTAAGCTTCCAGGTAAGTTTGTTCACCTGAAAATACGAAACCATGAATGCGATGCAGTCTTTCTTAGAAAATAAACACGTTTAGCAGGGTACAGGTAAGAAAATTGCATTTGAGAAGTCAAGAAACTATCCTGTGATCACAAAGCACATAAATAGCAGGGCTGGCATTCAAATTCAAGCCACTCTGGCTACAGAGCCTGGCTTAAGTCCATGCTGCCTTCCATAACACCATAACGATCATGGCTAAAAATATCCTAAGAGAAAATAGTTGTATGATAGCAGCCACCCTGTACTAGTCTAGAACACAGGACATTGAGTCACTAGGACAAATGTTCAAAGTCTAACTACTGTTTATTAGCTACATTACTGTGTATAAAATGATGAAGATCTAAGCTTTAATTTCTTTACACATGTAGCATTAATTGGATTTTATTTCACAACTTTTAGAAACAAAGATTCCATATCATTACCTTGTCACTCTTGAAAGAAGGAGCAGCCTTTGAAACATGGAAATTATCTTTCATCCAGTCCTGTATATAGACCTCTGATGTTTTGAAGCTGGGTCTCTTTAAACTCATTCAAATTCTATTTTTATTAGGAGAATATAAGCAGATGTTAAACGTTTCGCTAGAAGTAAACCAGATATCCTCTCCAGGCCTCCAACCAGAATTATTGAGCAGCAAACACAGGTCAGTAAGGTCTCAAACTCAAACTAAGACACCAAGATTTCTTAACCAAGACTGGACGAAAATTTTTGCATTTAGAAACTAAAAACATAGAAATGACAAAGAAATTATAAGGCTGAGTTTTTCTGATATCAAGAGCAAATTTATCAACTCAGTATCATTGGCAAGTTCTGTTAATTTTAGGAAACTATGTGCAAAGCTACAGTGAGATGGATCCTGAAATACCATACCTTATCTGATAACAAAAATGACAATGGCATGGAGATGGTTCTTAAATTATAATCCAAATTCCTCCTTATAATAAAGGCTTGATCTCATATAGAACTCTTCTGGCTCCATGAGGCTCATCTCTCAATCACTCTCCTCATCCTCAGTTGGCCAATTGGCTATAACCAAAATAAATACTTCCCAATACATACATTTCCAATACTGTTAATCATGACACAGAAGTGCATCCTCTTCCACCAAGTTTTTACATGTTGGAGAAGTGTGAGTGTTTGAATATGTGTGAGAATATTCATATATATTCAAGGACCAGAAGTCAACTTCAGATTTTCTTCCTCCCAAACTGTCCACCCATATTTGGTGACAGGTTCTTCTGCTGGAACCTAGGGCTCACTGATCAGACTATGCTGGCTGGTCAGAGAGCCCCATAGATTAACTTATCTCTATCTCTCCAGACTGGGATTACAAAGAACATGCCAATTCTTAGTTTGTTGTGGGGTTATAGGCTCAAAGTCAGGTGTTCATGCTTACCCAGCAAGCACATGACTGACCTAAGCTATGGCTTCAGATTTTCTCTGAGGTTTTACCATTAGTGCGCATGCACACACAACACAACACAACACAACACACACACACACACACACACACACACAGAAACACCTCACAGAGCTAAAATTAAGTGAAACTACAGTTGTATGCTCTTATGTTATGCTCCATAGCATCCCATCCTAGCCTAAAACATAATTATTAGCTTTCTTCTTTTCCTTTTTCACTTGACTATAATCTCTTATGGTCATAGATCATGTACCTAATATTACTGTTACTGTTGAATTAGCCAAAATGATGAATCATATATACATATATTGAAATTTTGAATTCTCCCTGTATGTGCCTATGCATGGAATTAGTTAAACTTGGACCTATGTTCCTCAACTGTAAGATATAACAATAATAATAATAATAATAATAAGTATATAGATATTATATAATTATTGTAATTATATAACAATAATAATATCTATGAATAAATCTATGAGAAATATTTAGAAGGTATTTCACACACAATGAACACATAATAATAATAATAATAAGTATATAGATATTATATAATTATTGTAATTATATAACAATAATAATATCTATGAATAAATCTATGAGAAATATTTAGAAGGTATTTCACACACAATGAACACAACACAAATTTCAGCTATTGTTATTATTATTAATTGTTCTTAAATAGCCATATAAAATCATTAATATTTGTACAACTTTATTTTTGAGCCTACAGCACCCAGTATTTCCAGTGGTCTCCCATCCAACTACTAACCAGGCCCTACCCTGCTTACCTTCTGACATCAGACTGAGTACATTCTGGGTGGTATGGCTGTAGACTCTAAACAACTTCTTAACCTTGATAGACACACACACAAGAGAGAGAGACTACTTGAGACTTTAAAGTTAAGTGATAAAGGCAGGACTAGCGACTTTCTTACTTAGTGCTTCAGCTTGCACACTGATGTCAGGCTTGCAAATATCTGGAAGCTTCATTTCTTCATCATTTAACAAAAATCTAGTTACAATATAAATTAACATACACAATACAACCAGAGTACATGGTTTTAAAATCATTGAAAAATGTGTAATTTTCTAGGCTGTTAGACAAGATCACCAACTCTTGTTATATACACTATGTAACGGACACATTGTAACATTAACTAATATGATTGGCCATGACCCATCCCTTTTCCTGGTCATATTATCACTTGCCTTGTCAGGGTATTTATATCAGTGAAAAATTTCTTAATAACATGGAATGTTTAGTTTTAAGTCTAGAGTTATCTATCTAAGTCTTTATAGATCTTTCAAATCATCTGATAGAGGATTTTGAAAAAAAAATGAATATTCTGGTCATGGCTAAAATATGAGCTATACTTAACTCTCTTGGGTTCTCAATGCTTTGATGCTCAAATATGGCATAGACTCTGAATTAACAATTTTGTTGCCAGCCAGACATGGTAGGGCAGGCCTGTAATCCTAGCCTGGAGGGAGGCTAGGATTAGCCTCAGGGGAGGCAAAGGTAGGCGGATCTCTGTGTGTTCAAGGCCAGCCTGGTATACAAAGTGAGTCAAGGACAGCCAAAGCTACACACAGAAGCCTTGTTTTGAATAGCAAACAAAAATATTGTTGCGAATATGTGATTAACAGTACAAACTGTGGAGGATTGTTAACCGTGGTCTTTAATAAACTATATGTGAATATTAACTGAGTAATTCAATGTAGGTCTATTATTGTAAAGCCACAGATATATATTGCAAAGAGAGTGAGAGAATCAAAATTCATGTTTATAACTGATGAAACACTTAATTTGAGCAGTCTAACTTATTTAAGTTCCTTTAGAAATAAACACGTTTGTATTTTGTTAAAGGCAAGGTGTGACTTACCTTGTCACTGCTAGTTTTAATAGATTAGTGAGTCAATACTAAGCAGAAACAATACCTTTTTTTTCCCCTTTAGATCTCCCAGTGTAAGAAGCACATAGTAAGTCCTTCCAGTACAACTTCTGAGTAGAGACTAAGCTTACAAGAGAAGATATATGATTTCTCACTGGTTTAATTAATTCTAATCACATATGTAATTTATTTCAAAATGTTTCTCAAGCCATTCTCGGTGTCATGTTCGGCTTTACTCTCTCTGGAAAATTGCTTTCAATATGAAAATCCAACAAAATAAATCCGAAGTTTATGATTTCAGGTGAGCTTTCCTTAAAGCAGCATAAAATGAACCAGAACTCGTTGGCAAATAAGCAATGTAAGCAGAATTCAAGCCTCAGTATAATTTCATTTAAAGAAATATGCTTTGGCTTCTGTTTGCTAGTTAAAGGAAGGGCTGCCTGGAGTAGGGGATGTTAATCTCGTTCATGGTACCCCAGGGAGAAAGACGATAGGAAGGGGAATGACTGCGTCTCTTCACTCCCTTAGAACCCTAACCCACAATGGGAACACCAGTTATCAAGCAATAAGACAAAAGGACAAAAGGGCTGATTATGAACAAGGATCTGTGAGCCTGCAGAGGCCTGCAGGACCTGCAGAATTCACTTGCAAAGGTACCAAGCAGCGAGGCTGTCTGATATTGCACACACTACAATGACATACGGCCAATAGGTTGTTGGTAAATATTTAATATGCTGAAAGGCAAGACTCTTGATGTCAAGCCACTAGGGTTACAAAGAAGTAGAGCCACCATGACAAAGCCTGGGCCTGCTGGTAACAAGGGTGCTGTATTACAGAGCTTAGCTCCACAAGCTAAAATTAAAACTTACTCCATTCACATGGCACAACCCCCTGCTGAAGGCCTCCGTCGATATTCTCTGTAGTTAAAGCTTTCTTCAGTGGAACATTGGCTTTAGCACAGGGCAAAGTCACACTGTGGGACCTTCACAGCCATCTAACCTTCAATTCAGAGTCAGAAGTCACCGGTTTTGTCCTGAGCTCAGGCCCGCCACCTAACAGTGATTACATTGTTAAATTTTTTCATGATGTCCTGTTTTGACAATGCAGAGGGATTCCCTGGATTTTCATTCGTTTGTTCGTGTGTGTGTGTTTTGTTTGTTTGTTTTATCCAAATGGAGACATAAACTATCCAGTTGATAGTATATTTTCATATTTTTATGAAACTTCAAATGTTGAGCTAATTAAAGCCATGCCCCAGTTTTATATTCTTGTTTTAGAATCTTCAACAACATTGGAACATTCCTTTGTGTCCTCTACTACCAAACACAGTTGACAGACACCACCAATCAGTAGGAAGATGTCTAGAGAAAAACCAAAGTGTTAATAATATTAGTAGCTACTATTTTTGACTAAATGTTTGCACTAGGCCTTGTACTAAACATGATATATACATGAATTCTCTTAATCTTCACAATAGCCTTATGCAGAAGTTACTGTCTATATTTTCTAGAAAAGAAATTGAGACTCTAATAAAGTCATCTGTTCTGAGGCAAGGGGAATACAAATTAGAGCACAATTATTCTCTTATAAGGTCTGTGTTGCTGCCACAAAACCATAGTAAGAAAATGTGAGTGAAGACCTTCTAGGTAAGATCTTATGTAAACATCCAGGTGGTGCAGTTAGGAAGCAGCCTCAGAGGGGAAAAATATTTTATTTTTGTTGACTCTAAAGGGAGTAAACCAGCCCTTTCTATTAGCTTTAGGGGTACAATAAGGTCCCACCTTCGCATACTCAGAACTGTAGAAGAGAGAAAGCCTCATGAGGCTGCATCATGTCCCCATTGTTCACTGTGTGTTGATGCAGACTCTAGAAAAGGTCCCATGATAAAATTCATGAGGTCTTTTAGCTATCTGAAATTGGCAAAATTCCAAAAGCAGAATTTAGGGCAAATTTCAAGTAGACCTAGTTCAAGACAAAAAGTAACAAAATGACGAAGAGGGAAGGGGGAAAGCCAAATGAGCAAGCTGGTGAAGGGACTGAATCTCCTCAGTTACTAACTTCGGCTAGACTTGAAGTTGTAGGATAGTTTTGCTCACAGAAAGAGTCTGATTTAAGGAGTACTTGCCCCCCCCGCCCCCCAAAAAAATCACCAGAGAAGCAGTGGACACATACTGTATAGATTTGATTTTGGATTCCTTTGTGTTCTGAGTGCAAAATATTTGTAAGACGCATAAAAAAATACATTTGGCTGCAACTAGATAAAAGATTATGCTAATTATCTAGCCCATCCTTGCATTTGGTTTTAGCATCTGTTCTGAGCTCATGCAAGGCAACACACACACACACACACACACACACACACACTTATTCACACCACAATCACCACCACCACCATCATCACCACCACCCACACAGACTAACCTAGGGTTCATGCAGTGATATTTAGGGTACAGTTTGACTCACAGTCCCAAGGTTTTCACTGGCATCTTAGCCTGATGCTAACCAAAATGTCATCTGCTTGAAAGTCAGGTGACCAGCTCTGTGTTGCATTACTCATTGTCAAGATTTCAGCCAAATGAGGAACATATGTAAAACTTATAGGCATTCTGGCATCACTCTTAATTAGTAACCACGATCTGAGCATTTGTTATTTAAGCGTATTTAATTCTAGCCAGATCGCAATGTGTTGCAATGCAAGCTGCCTTCTGCATCCTCATGCAAGGTTCCATTAGCACGATTCAAGGAAGCATGAAAAATACATTCAGTCGGTTCTCATAGCATACTGTCCTGAGCTGGAGGTAACATGAGCTGCCATGAGTTGCAGCTTGACCATGGAAGACCACCAGGAGGCATTATCAGTGAGGGTCTGTTGGTCCGCTCACCTAGTGACTGCCACAGGCTGTTTTAATTTTCTACCATATGTCACTATAATAAACATCATTTAGGAGCTATGCTTCTTGTGTGTGTATTTCTCTTGTCAAGCGGTGGAGGACAGAGCCTTAGTTTTTCTAATGTACATAGCAGGATCCAGAAATGCCATTATTGACAAGGGTGGTGAGAGGGATGCTTAATGAAGATTAATACAATTTGAAAAAATGAAAACAAGTTTGAAATTTTAGGTTCAAAGGCTCTCAGTTGGCCACTTGGTTACATGTCAAAAGGCTGGATGTGCTATAGTCAGTTCTTTCTAATAAAACCTAAAGCTCATGAATCTCAAATCCCACAGAGATTGACTCTTCCTAGACACTCAGGGCACTGTGCCAGGAGCAGCAGAAAATCAGGACAGGTTTATGGGATCAGGGAAAAGAGAGAGACTTGGTATACTCTTTCTCTTCTGAGACTAGGAACAAGGCTATGCCAGGTCTTTTGTATAGCCGGAAGGCTTTGGCTGTGAGGTCTAGTAAAATAAAGAACTAAGGAGGTGTGAGGTGGAGCCCAAGGGAATTGAATGAGTCACCTAAATGTGAACATTCATTATCACCCAGACCACTGCAGACCTTGCCTGGCAAATGCCACACGGAATTCTGGTCTCCATTCTACTCCTACAGGATTTGAGGTAACGATTACATTTCTCTGGGTCTCATTTTCATCTTTACTATTCCAGTGAAGTGTTCAATCATGTGACCAGGGTCTCTTTGAATTAGAATATTCTATTATAGGAAACAAAGTTTGATTGTTTTTGTCTTTTGTGATTCTCAGGATTTGAATCAAATCCCTGTTAAATTTAGATGAAATAGATAAAATAAAACCTTTAAAAATGCTTTGTTAAAATTTATTTCAGTTAATCAACTTAGGGTTTCTCTGCTCAGCTTTCTGAAGGCTTATCATATGATGTACATTAAATAAATGTCATCTACATAGATCGTGCAGGCCAACTGAGAGAACACGAACATACACAAACCAAAGCCAAGAGGATATTGGATGTGAAATACAGTGGTGAACTGTGAGGGCTTCTACAGGAAAGTGGATATCACAGAACTGATCTGTCAGTGCAAGTTGGAGCAATATTAGTTTTGGAGGAATTGGAATGTTGATGGCCTTGAAAAAATTCTACAGAAAGATGAAAATGAGAGACAACATTTACGAATGTAGGTGCTCTTGTATTTGGGGCATAGATATTCAAAATTGTAATGTCCTCTTGGTGGATTTTTCCTTTGATGAGAATATAGTGGCCCTCCTTATCAAAGGATGAGAAGTCATTTCATTTAAAAGTTACATGATATAGAAGAAAGCAAAAAGACGAAAGAGGCTTAATTCATTGGAAATACAGGAAAAAAAGATCTCAGATCTATGCTTATCCAGTTATTAGAGGCACACAGAGAGGAAATGAACAAAGCTCTCAAAGAAATACAGGCAAATACAGCCACACAAATAGAAGCACATGTAGAGGCACGTAGAGAGGAAACGACCAAAAAAATAGAGGATATCAGGGGAAGACAGGAATCCACATTCCAACAGATGAAGGAAATGGTGTAATACATGAAAACAGAATTAGAATCAATAAAGAAAACACAAACAGAGAAAACCCTGGAGCTGGAGAACCTAGAGAAAAGATCCGGAACCACAAAGGTAAGCATCATCAACAGAACACAAGATATGGAAGAGAGAAGGCGCTAAAGATACACTTGCAGAAATTGATACATCTCTCAAAAAAAAAAAAAAAAAAAAAAAAAATAATAAGGAATTAGTCTTTAGGAAAAATACCAGGGAATGAAGCTGTAGGGAGTAGGAGAATGATGTAGAATCAAAAAGAAGGTTGGCACATCTAAAACATGTCATATCTATATTCATATATTTGGCTTTAAGCATCTTTTAATCATTGACTTATGTCATATTAGACTGGTTTAACATATCCACAAACATATTCATATATCCAGTTTGCTTTGTAAACTTGTTCTCAGACACCTGTAAACTATCTCCTCATTCTAAAGCCACCTAAATTTGAATCCTCACCTTGCTGTGTACTGCTTGGGTGATCCTAAGTATCTGTAAGCCTTAATTTTCTGATCTGCAAAGTTGGGACGGTGCAAAGTATCACAAAAAAATTAAGTGCACTGAAATCGCAGAAGTATCTAGAAGAGTGCTTGGCACAGACTGGGTACTCAATAAATGTTGGCACTTAAGTAGACTTACCGTAATTTACTCATCCACCCCACAGTTTCAGGAATTTACATTATTTCCATTTTTTCACTGTTAAAAGAGGTACTTCTGTGCTCCTCTTTGTGTAGAAAGCTTTTCTGTTGTTGTTACTCAGAATTAGGATTTCTTCAACTGAAAGGTTCCCAGAACTGGAATTGCCAGAGTCAAGGGGTGTGAATATTTGAAGATGCTTGTTACCTACTGCCAAAGTAACTCCCTGAAGTACAGAGCAGCCAGGCCCACATGAGATATTGTCTTCTTTAAAAGGAAACAGAGAGGTTGTCTATGCAACAGAATGGATTAAGGTATTGGTGTTTTCAGTTTGGTTTGCATCTGCTGTCTACTGTAAGTAAGCCCACCTTTGTAAATGATGGAATTGTTAGTCTGTGGGTTTTGCTATGTGGCTTTTGAAATCTTAATCACTTTAGTACTACTTTTTTTTCTTGGTACTACATACTCATTTTGTAGTTCCCGATTTTTGATAAGCTCTAATATATTCATCTATAAGCTGTCCTTACATCCATGAACCCAAACATGTCTCTTCCTCTACATAAACAAGAATATTATCCACAATCCCTTAGCTTTCATTCTTTATAGTTTTTAGTGCCTGAAACAAAGGTCAGTGTAGAGCACACATTTTAAAAATACCTCAAAAACAAACAAATAAACACAAAACAATCAAAGGATATCATCCTTACTATTCCAACAAAGTTTTCTAAAATTTAAATTTATATGTGTTTAGATAAAATATGGAAGGCTGGAAAGATGGCTCAGTAGTTATGAGTGCATGCTACTCCTATAGAAGACCCTAGTTCAATTTCCAACACCCAACACCCACCTGAAACTCCAGTTCCAGGAGGATGCAATGGCTATGTGGGCACCCATATAAAAGTGCATAGACACACACACACACACACACACACACACACACACACACATACAAAATAAGCAAATAAAAATAAATATTGAAAAATAGATTATAAGTAATTAGATGCATAGGTAACATAAGATTTTTATTTGTATGTTAATGAAAATGCCAAGATTCTACCTCACTTCAGAGTGTACCAAGTGAACCACATGGTCTGCATGTAAGAACAGTATTTATTAATAAATCCAAATAACATAATCAGACTACCCCAACCCAGTTCAAAATCTTCACTCTGTTTACTTAACAAGCTTTCATACTTGCAAAAAGACAGAAAGACTGTATTGTTTCACCTTAGTCCATTTGGGGCATGGAAGGTTTGATAAACAGCAGAGGAATAATTACATGTTCAGGACTTGACATAAGCAGAAGAGGAAAAGTGGCCTATATATTTCATGAAGTGAAAGGCTGACCAGAGCCAGCTTTCAGCACTCGGGCCATTTCATTAGCATTTGTTAGTTTTACACATTGGTAGTTATGAATGTCAATGGTATTTTAATATCCCAGAATAGTTATAACACCAGTGCACTCTCCCCTACTATTATCCTATGGCTCGTGGATCATTTCAAATCGAAAGCTTGGCCAGTAATAGGTTTTAACACTGTCTATAACAGTTCCAGGCAGAAGAATAGAAATGATACTGTCTCCCAGGTACAGAATAACCTCCTTCCCACTTAGCTTATAACAGGCAGCACTGTTTTTCATTCCTATTTCTAACAGTTACAGGATGCATTTCCTCTAAGGAACTCTCTTCAAAGCGGCAAGTACTTAGTGCTTTGCTTGCATGGTATGAAGCTTGATGTACTCCGTGTTTTAATGTATGTTAAACTTAAAGATTGCTACACTTCACTCCTCTTAAAGGCTCAAACCAAATGCTGACCTCCGCTGTGGAGTTATCACCAATATCTCCATACTTCCTACTTTAAAAGCAGAATTGGGATGAGCAGGGTTCTCGTCCTCATTTCTATCATATCATTGGTCTAATACACCTAACTGCTTAAATAATACCTGTTGGATTGTCAGCCCTGATATGTTAAAATGATGACCAACATTGTGGAGAGCAGTAGATCACAGAGTGACCTTATCAGATTCACCCTTTACAATGAAACTCATCTCTTATGACTCTGCCTCAGAGGTACCTACTGGCAAACTGGGCCAATCAGAGCTTTTGGAAGAATTTGAAAAGGAAAACCAGGAGAAGGGGCAAAGGAGGGGGGTGAATTACTTGAACAATACAGATGTTGAATGCCAAAAAGTCAGAAGGTCAGTAAAGAATTTACCTGTGATATGTAGTTAAAAGTAGCAAGAGTGGGTACATTTTTCTGTCACAGATATCAGAAGATCATAAGTTAAGGGAAAGCAAAAGCTGCCAATAAGTACAAAGTAGGAAAACTGGAGGCAGAGTCTTAAAGTCTTAAAGTCTTTCTAGATTCACCTAGCCTCTTCTCTATTTCCTATTATCAGTCTTGTATTTAACCTCAATAAGACAGTCTTTGCTTCCTCTATTAAATGATCTCTCTTAAATCCTGCCTATATAAAATTGGCTTTGATTGCTTTCAGTCAAAATGCCTCAATACATATGGTTACAAATGCATCCCAATTAGACCGCATGTCTCGGAGCAGGAACTCTCAATTTCATCCTAAAAATCTCTAAAATAGTGCAATAAGATGAAGTAAATTAAAATTTATTTAAAATGGTGTACCAATACATTATTAAACATATGTCCAGGAATATGACATGTAGGAGATTCACTGTGAACACTTAGAAAATATTCAATAACTGCCAGAGAAGCTTGAAAGTTAATAGAGTCAACCAGTTTTGTATGAGAAAGAGATTATATGATTGTAAATGATTGCAAAGTTTCTTTCAGAAAGTGAGGGAAGGGAGAGGCAGGAAAAAAAGAAAGGAAGGATTGTGAAAGAGAAAGAAAAGACATAGCCTTACAGTTTTGTTTTCTAAAAAAAATTGCTCTTACATATAATTTTTTAAAGGGAGTCTTTAAAATGTTTCTATTCAGAAGAGGGATATATTCTTTACTTCATACTGGATACAAACAGGTGTTTCAACTGGAAGGATAGTGCTCTCTTGTGAAGAAATAGTCACATCCAGTGAGAAAGAGGGTTAGAAAATACATAATTATAATATTTGGCCAAGTCCTAGAGTAGAAATATTTACAAACAAAATGGAAAAACAAACTCAAAGAAGGAAAAACAGAGAAGCCCTCTAGAAGGAGATGTATTTTGAAGTGGACATTGGGTGATGAACAGGAATTATCCCATTTTAGCAAATAAAAATATTTTTGCACTAAATTATAAAAGTAGAATATATAGCTGGGCCCTGAGGTAGATTGTTTTCCAATTTTATGAGGAACCACCATACTGATTCTGTAGTACTCATAGATCAGTGCCTAACTGGGTCATCAGAGAGGCTTCCTCCCACAGCTGATGGGAATAGAAGCAGAGAAACACACCAAAACATAACACAGGGCCTGGAAAACCCTGTAGAAGGAGAGGAAGGGTTATATGGGTCAGAGGAGGCATGAATATCAAGAGAAGACAACCCACGGAATCAACTAAGCAGGGCTCACAAAGACTGAAGAGGCAAAAACAATGCCTGCATGGGTCTGCACTAGATCCTCTGTGGGACTCCTAGTAATGGGACTGAGGGTGTTCCTGACTCTTTCATCTGCTCTTTAGGACCCTTTTCCTCCTACTGGGTTGCCTTGCCCAGCCTTGTTATGAGGGTTTGTGCCTAGTCTTAAGGCATCTTGTTATGTCATGTTCAGTTGATAACCCTGGAAGACTTGGTTTCTGAAGAGTAGTGAGGTATATTGGGTCAGATTACAAAACCTTTAAGTGATACATGGGAATTTAAGCAGCTTGTGGGAGGCCACAGTGCACAGCAACTTTTTAAAATTGAGGGTTATGAGATTGTTACACTTGGGTTTAAACTAGTTATTTATGGGAAGATCTAACTCCGTTATAGAGTTTCATTGCCATTATATTATAAAATGGTGAGAAGTGCTATCTGAAATGACATGTACAACTACCATATGCTGATTGTCCTCAACATGTCAGTTCCCTTTCCTTAATTTTTGCCTTAGAATCAATTACTAAATAAAGGAAACTTTGTACATAAGTTCTGTTTTTAATTCTTCGTGAAAGTGAAAGCATATAGTAGGAGAGTGATCAGTTTTGATTGATTAATTGACCAGAAGTTCCAAAATTACTAGTGATGACTGCTAGTGACTAGCGGAGGCACAAAGGAGACTGAATTTATTCCTAATCAGAAAACTCACATCCAACTGGAAATCACTTCTTTTGTTATCCTCTTCAGAAGCACTGCAGCCATGATGGCATCAATAAAGTTCAAAAGAAGCAACAGAAGCACAATTCAAGGCACCAACTTGCCTAGGTTGACCTTGGTTAGTTTACTGACCTATCTGGGATTGTCCCTTCATTCAAAGGAGTTTATATTCCAGGTGATGAGAAAGTACAATAATATGCAATGCACATGAAATACATGGTACTGTATAAATGAAACAACTAGGAAGACTGGTAAAGACTTACTTCATATTGGTGTACTATTAATGCAGTTGGATGATACAAAAATAAAAGGATGAAATGATCATGATCAGGAGGAATTTTTTTCAAGTACTTCTCCAAACATCTGCTCCCTGTATCTCTTAATTTCTCCTCAACTTCAAATTAATAGATTGGTTCAGGCTCCAACTCAAGGAAGATTAAACTAATATATATATATATAAACAAACATATATATATATTAATGTAGCATCTTCTAGAGGAAAAGTCACCCTTAAAATAGCATGGCAAAATAACTCCTGTGACCCAACAATCTTCAATCCATGAATGACCCCTGGCTTGGGCCAGAAAAGTCTTTCTCTCTCCTCAAGGTCTAGCACACTGTGCCAGATTCACTGCAGGAGAAGGCCTAAAATAGGCACTTGCCAGAGGCAGGGACCAGGCCACAGGGTCCTCTACCCTGTGAAATATTTTGAGAACTGATTCACATTGTTTTTTATAAATGCAACATGGACAGAGAACAAACTGTTTCTTACTAAGAAGAGCAAACAATCAGAAGCATGTAGAGCACACATATTACACAGGAAATTGAGAACTGTGTGATAAATGCAAGCCATCGCTCTGCTCATTTCTAGAACAAAAGGCCTAGTCCAAGCCCAGTGTCACTATTCATTATAAAATCTCCTGAGATAGATCACTTAGGGTCTGTGTGTTTATTACTTGTGTACTGATAGTCTTAGATTAAAATGTAGCTGTGACAAATACCTCAGAAGAATTTAGTAAAATTCAGTACAGAATCTTAAAAAAAAAAAAAGAAAAAAGAAGAAGCTTATTACAGTGGCTTATACTTACAACATCACTCTGAGGAGGTTTAGGGAGTTGGGAGAAGGGTAATCACATATTCAAGGCCAATTTGGGGTACACACTGAGTTTGAGATCAACATGGATTACAAGGTTAAGTGTGAAGTTGGCCTAAAAGGATATCTTAGCAATTTAACAAAAGGAAATCATGAAATTTGCAGGCAAATAGTGTGACCTAGAAAAGATCATTCTGAGTGAGGTAACCAGAAGCAGAAAGACACACATGGTAAATACTCACTTATAAGTAGATACTAGCCATATAATATAGGATAAACATACTAAAATTTATAGTCCTAAAGAAGCTAAACAACAAGGAGGACCTTGAGGAAAATGCTTAATCCTCATTCAGAAGGACAAACAGAATAGACCTCAGAAGTGAGGGAAGACAGGGAATAGGACAGGAGCCTACCACAGAAGACCTCTGAAAGACTCTACCAAGCAGGGTATTGAAGTAGATGCTGAGACTCACAGCTAAACTTTGGGCATTGTGAAGGGAATCTTACAGAAAAAGGGAGAGAGAGAAAGACCCAGAGGGGACAGGAGCAACACAAGGAGACCAACAGAACCAAAAGATCTGGGCCCAGGAGTGCCTGCATAGACCAATGCTCCAACCAAGGGCGACACATGAAGAGAACCTAGACCCACTGCTCAGTTGTTGTCTGTAGGTAGTTCAGTCTCCAAGTGGGTTCCCTAGTAAAGGGATCAGAGACTATCTCTGACATGGAGTAAGTGGCTGGTCTTTGATCACTACTCCCTGGGAAGGGGGACAACATTGCCAGGCCACAGAGGAAGTAAATGCAGATAGACCTAATGAGACCTGATAGGTTAGGGTCAGATAGAAGGGAAGAAGGCCTTCCCTTTCAGTGGACTAGAGGAGGGGCATAGGGGGAAAAGAGGGAGGATGGGTAGGACTTGGAAGAGATGAGGGAGGGGGCTACATCCAGGATACAAAGTGAAGAAAAGGAAGAAAGAAAGAAAGAAAGAAAGAAAGAAAGAAAGAAAGAAAGAAAGAAAGAAAGAAAGAAAGAAAGAAAGAAAGAAAGAAAATTATTGGAAGGATTAAGTTGCTCACAGAATTTAAGAAAAGACTGGAAAACCAAGACAGAAAGAGAAGAGGGAACTTAGAAATCCTGAGAACCACAAAATTATGAACACTAATCAACCTATTGAGAACACCCATTCAGAACAAGTAAATATCAACTCCTCTTCAAATGAAATCTAGACCTACAAAAAGAAACAAGTTACTGGCTTGTGGTTTTTCGTTGATGTCAAAACAAAGAAAAAAGCATGATAATCCCAGTTGCATCTGAATGCTATGGGGAGAGATTGCTCTCCAGAATAAAGTATGACTACTGTTTTTGATAAAACACAGAGCTATAGATAGCTCTGTGTAGATCTTTAGCTTTAAACAGTTAAAGATTCACAAGGTTTCACTTGAGTCAGTATCAATATCCTGAAGTCCCCTTAGATTTTTTATTTTTGTTTTCGTGTATTTTTTTTGTTTCGTTTTGTTTTTGAGACAGGGTTTTACCATGTAGCCCTAGCTTGTCCTGGAACTCATTCCTTAGAACAGACTGGCCTCCAGTTCACAGAGATCTGTCTGCCTCTGCATCCCGATAGCTGGGATCAATGGTGTCTTTTACCACCAGCCAGCTTGGGTTTTATTATGTCAGAAAAGACTAACTATGTTATTCTTGTAGGGTATATATTCATGGAGGGTATGTTATTCATGGAGGGTATATTCATGGAGGTATATACCCTCCATTAATAACATAGTATATATATATATTATAATATATAATAACATATATATAATATATATGTTAATAACATATATATACATATACACATACATACATATATGGAACACCTTCAAATATTACCTAATGTAAGCAAGGTGTGGCAGCCAGACACTTGAACTGTTAGACACCATTGCTCTTTTACTTTGTTTCTCTTCTACATTATACTCGCAGACTAGCAGGAAGCAAAAGGAGTATTACACAGTACAGTTTAGCCTTAGCCAAAGCAGAAAATACTCTCCCATTCTCCTTTATTAGAAAGGCTCAATTTAGCCATCCTCCCCGCTCCTGCTGTGCTCACTGCTCCCTCCTCATCTCCTATGCCATATGCTTTTAAGCATGCCCCCATGATTCTCTTCCTGCAGTGTCCTAGACAAATTAAACTTAAGAAACAGAAATCTAAGAACTCAGAGATGTGGAAACTTGTGGCAATGGTGGTATCCAGTAACTAGGTGAAATCTGCCAGCCTACCGACAAAGAAGCTATTTGACCCACAGAATAGTTAAACCTGAACACACAGATTTTTAGTGAGACACGAGGTTCCTTATGACTTAGAGTTTTTAGTCATAGGCTTCTGAAAAATATCTATTCTGGAAGGCTGTCTTCTAATCTAACTTGAATTAAGAGTTGTCTAATTGAGAACTATCATTCTTTCTGTCATCTTCTCCTGATGCTGATATCTATGTAATCTCCAACACTCCAAATGATCTATAATTCTATGCCTTTTTCTTGGGAGACGACTCTGAAAATTTCATCAGATTTTTGAAAGATATGAACACTTCAAAAAAACATGTCACTTACCTCAAAGGCAATAAAATTATTGGCGAATACTTTTATGTTTTAGCCAGAGAGTTCTGCTTCAATTCTCTTGCCTGGTACTTCTATGATGTAAGTGTGGGTATTATTACGTGTAAGCCTCTATTTCCATCGTTATTTGAGAACAAAAATACAGTTTATAGTGTTGCTTAAGAAATTACATGATCTAAGATTAAAAGAGGGAGGACATGCAGCATCTGCTACCGCATAAGTGTTAGACTTCAGCATTTACCATACTTGGCAAGTGGAGAACTTGAACACCAATGATGTCAAAAATTATCAGGTAATCACGGAATCAACATCAAGCCAGGCTTTCTTATTTCCAGTAAATTTCATCAGTTGGAACAGATTCCTAATTTTACAATATTTTTTGGCATCCTTTGTCACATAAAGAAAAAAAAATTATAATACCAGAAGCAGAATTCCTTTCTGACATTTAAAATTTTTTTTAGTATTTGTGTGCATTTGTGAGATATGTGTTTTCTTGTGTACGCATATGGACATGGGTGCCACAGTTTATGTGAGGCAGCCTGAACACAGATTTGCGAGTTCATTCTCTCTTTTTAGCATAGGCACAGGAATTTAAGCATTGAACTGTTCAGCAAGTCAGGTAAAAACATTGTGGACAAACGTTCACCAAGAATCCAGTCTACAGAAACCCAGTCGCTCATCCTGTGTGGATTCTCTAAGGCGGGAAATCCATAAGATTCACATTTAAATGTTAGTCTGAAAATGTATATATTAAATATTAACTCTCAGAATGCTAGCAAGCACCAGGTAAGTATAAGACCTTGGAAGCTTAAGAAATTCAATGATGAGCTCTGAATTGGTATAGGACTTACATTCCAGAAGGGAAGATATATACAAATGGCAAACTACAGGTTGATGAATTATTGCAACTGGATTATGCTATCTGTGTGGTGTTTAGCACACCTGCCTCCCAAATAGAACTAATGTGATTATTGTGTGGATGAATACATCTGAGCATGTAACACAAAGTATTTCACGCTCCGACGCACTGCAACACCATCTCAGCATCGCTTTCCCTACAGGACATTCCAGTTATCACTTTTTGCATATAATATTTCATATCGAGGAACTCAGTCTCCTAAAATAAATTGTGTTTTGTCTGACTCCTGGTTTATGGAGGTCACCGGGTTGCATTCTCCCCACTTCCCAATCTCATCTCTTCTTGTAAATACGACAGAAACATTTTCACGTATTAGGTCTCCCAATGGGTCTTGCCTGCATTTTACTGGTTTTCCTCTCCAGCTGTAAGAAGTCTGTGTCCTTTGACAAATGAAATCGTGAGATCGGGAGAGACTTGAAATAATTGGTTCTCCGTTTAAACATAGAAGGACGCTTCCTTTCCTTAGCTGCTTAGAGGTGTGGCACAGTGCAATACTCCAGAAGGTTCTTTCCTTTTATGCTGACCTAAAAGGCCAGGACTCTCTGATGTTAAATTGTATCCACAATGTGTCTCAGCAGACAAGTGGAAGTACAGCTGCCCATCGCTCTATTCACCTTTAACAACTCCACATCTCTGTTCTTCAGTTTGCTCCACCTTGACCCCGCCTTCCTACACGGCTTCCTTTATGAAATCTCTGACCTGCAAGCCCCCTAGTTATCTCCCTATTGTGGAAGGACCAGACTGAACTTCTGTTGGCTTTCTTATTCCCTCTCCTCCTTGCACCCACATGGCTTGGGGCTAGTACAAAATTTTTCTAAGCCTATTTTCTACACAGTTAAAGGGGCAAATACCTACTTGGAAGAATGAATATGGAATGAAATAATATGCCATAAAATAGTTCCCATGGCACATATAGCA